>JACXGJ010017847.1:0-10776 GCA_016801105.1 Esox niger
TCAGCACCAGTCCTTCCTCCCCACACCACACACTGGCCCTCAGCACCAGTCCTTCCTCCCCACACCAGACACTGGTCCTCAGCAACAATTCCATTAAGTTCAAACTACCCCTAATATTAGTATCCATAAAACCCATTCAAGTTTATGTTCAATTTTCTGTCACTTTGTGTGTATATTTGTTTCTGCATGTGTGTGCATGCTTGTGTATGTGTGTGTGCTTGTATTTGACGTGTGCAACTCGCTTGTGTTTCAGGCACAGCCAGGAACTCCCTGGACCAGCCTAATGTTTGGCTTACCATCCTGCTCACCTCCATCCTTTGTGTACTTCCTGTTGTGGCCTACCGCTTCCTGTTAATACAGCTCCGCCCCACTATAAACGACAAGGTGGGACCACTGTCCAATCACACACTGTCTCCTGCGGGCCGCTGATTATTAACACTCTGACTTTAACCAATCATACAGTGTATTCGAGAAATACTGACAGACCGCATATTTGCGTAACTATTAAAATGTCTATGGGAGTAACCAAGCAGTCACAGTCTGTCTTCTAGAAAAAACTGACTGAGCCCGCTGTGGTTTTAGAAATACATACGTTTTTACTGTACACCTCCTGTACAGCATGTAAGTGGGTATGTTCTGAGGAGTTGTTTTTCTTAGTTTTCTTTTCATACGTGGGTGTTTGGGTTTTGAAAATGTTGAAAGGTGACATAAAATCAAATTCCAACTCATATTTGTTCCGTCCTATACCATACACTAACACTAACACTTATTGGAGTACAGTTGTGTCTGCGTTTAAATGGAGAGTTTGGGATTGTGGCATTGAGGCTCAAAGTCAAAAATAACGTGTGGATACTATTTTTCTTTCTTTCTGAGCAGTTTAAAGAAGTCTTTCCAACGTTTATGCATTTGCCAACTGGAATGCCAGCAATTCCTAAAGACATTCAGTGATACTATTTAGTGATGGCTTGAAAACAACCATTAGCATTTTGTCACCAGAGACACCAAATAGGTATTCACACGTTCATCTATGTCTGGGAATTGACTTCATTTCTGTCTCTAACCCTAACCTATGCCCCTCCCCTAACTACGCCCCTCCCCTCCCTACGCCCCTCCCTACCTATGCCCCTCCCCACCAGGTGATGTTCAAGGTGAGACAGGCCAAGGCCGCGCCCCTCCCTCTGAAGCAACGAGCCAAGATTCGACGCAGCAGCACCCGTCGCTCCGGCTACGCCTTCTCCCACGCGCAGGGATACGGGGACCTGGTGACATCCACCCGTTTCCTGCGCCGTCCAGCCATCGTGCCCTCGTCCGGGTTCACCCTCCTGGGTCGCACCACAGGCTTCAGCCCCATGGGCCGATCGGCAGGGTACAGCCCTACTGGGCACGCTCAGAACAACAGGCCCCGGGACGTGGTGGCGACTTCGCTGCAGATGTACAGCACGACGCAGGACCCCGGCTTCTGATGCGGTCCCCGACCCAGATGCCTGAGGAACGGGCCGAGAGGAGGGGGAACGGTTCTCTGAAGAGGAACACATCCGGATGAACCTCCAAGACATTCAAACACTTGCTGTAACTTAGCAACCTTATCGACGCAATTTCTACAGCGGGACCGCGCCGACCTGTTCCAACCAACATGTAGGTTGTTTCCAACTCCGGTTGTGACTGAGCTGGTTTTGCTTTAAATCTGCCTTAGTATTTGAAACAGTGGTGCTACATTATGGCAAGGATCTACAGGACAGAATCTCACCAGGAACCGGGTTGGAGCAAACTTTCATTATCTTTTCCCCTGGCGGCAGACATTTTGGAATGGACTTGAGTGTCTGAACACTCTGCTTTATTCCTCCTCACGCTGTCTCCTGTCCTCCTCTTAGGCCCTTTGCGCCATCAAGAGTCTTCTCATGGAAACACCAAACTCTACAGCTCAACTGTGTGTGGTGCTGTACTGCTGAGCCCCGTGGGTATGGAAACAGATTACCTGGGAGGTTCTCTCTGGCTTTATGCGGAGGATTGTCCTGTTGTAGAAGGCATGACTTTGCACCCAATCTGACACCGTAGTGAAGCACTAAACCTCATTCCTAGCGTCATCCTATATCATATTCCGGAGGCCACATTCCTACAGCTTTTATAAGCCAATTCCCTAAGCACAACCGATCCAGTGTGCTTAGTGAATATTCCGAAAGGCATCTGGGATGATGTTGGGAATCCGGGACAGGATCCTGAGATGTACTGTACACTCCAACACTACCAAAGGATGGATGGGTAGTGACATCAACATGCTTATGGCTCAATATCCTGTCTGACTCAGACATACTCTGGGAGTCAAAATGGAGGTCATTGTCTGTTTTTGTCTTTGAGAACCCTACATAAAAAAAGAGAATTGTACACATTCCCCTTTAGATCCACCAGTGGACTTCATTTAGTGACCTTATAGTCACATGATCATATGAAAGGGATTAGATGGCTCTGAATGTTGTAATATAACATTAGCCTCCGCCATTTGCACACCCAGAGCTGGTTCTAGGCATAAGCGACATTAGCAGTTGCTTAGGGCCCCTGACCACTAGGCTAGGGACCTAAATCAAATGTTGCTTGGGGCCCCACAAAGGCTAGAGCCCTGTGCACAAGTGTCCCAAAGCAGAGGGAGTGAACATTTTCACCTACCCACAAGGAGCCCCTCCCAGGAAGGGTCCAGCAATGCTGCCTCCCTGAGCAAAGGGAATTCCCATAAGGCATTGGGTCTTTTTTGCACTTGATCAGCAATACAAGTTCATGTCTGATTTCCAGACGTGACATATACAAAACAAATTATTTTCTAAACTGGATTTTCAATTGTAAATTGTATTTCTTCTAAAATGGATTTGTAAATTTAAATTTAATGAATTACTGAGACAAAGAACAAGATATTAAAAGTGGTCCCTGAATGGCATCATTCACGGGGTGTGTTCGAAGTCGATGCCTAGCCAATATGTAGATATGGGTTGGCATCTACTGGTTTCACAGGGACAGTGCACGTTAAATTACATCACAGTAAAAGCCACTGTCCATGGGTTCCATATATGCAATCACGGTTAGGCACGTAGACAGACAGACCGACAGACAAAAAGGCTGACAAACAGGCGAACAGAGAGACACATATACAGAAAGCAACCAGACTAAATGACAAATCAAGAATAAAAATAACAAGTAGACAGTCCTGTTGGCTGTTTGTGCACCAGCAGTGCGTGACATCAGCTGGTGACTTAAAACATGTAACTTTAGTTATTTACATTTGAGTTTGAAACATCAATAATGTGACCTTGAGTCACTGACACATATCAAACAAGTCAGCATATGAATCTTGACTTGTATGTTTTATATAAGAGGCATATATCTACATTATACTGTTTCTGACATACAAACTACAGAACACAGGGTTAATGGGTGGGATAAATTAATACCTCACAATATTTTAGCTTCTTTTGAAATATAGAAGACTTGTTCAGATATGTACATTTATATTTATGTATTATGCAATAGTTATCTGAAAATCACAATGTTGTGGTAATGACTGTCATGGTTTCTGGTAATTACCTCAAAACAAACACGTCTCACTTGTAAACTGTATTTGTTGGAGTTCTTTGGCCTTAAAGTTTGTTTTGCAAGAGCCCAAACAAGGTTGGGTGTTCAGAACGTTATGTCTGTCAAAATTAAAATTATATATTTTTTAACAATTTATAACTTATGTTCGACCGTAATGTTCACGTCACCACACTGCATATGTTAATGTGTTGGGTATTTACTTACTGTGTTGAAGACGGAAAATTGTTCGCAATTTATCAACTCTTTATTCTTAACATAGCAGTTAGGTATATCAGGTTTACACCTTTTACAAATCAGTATTATTAGGATCTATTCTTTATTTCCAGAGGTCCAAGCATTGTTTTGGACTTTTATTTCGTGACACTGGTGAGTCCCTTCCTTGGACATAGTTAGCCTGGAGTGATAATTTCTGTTTATTATGTATGTGAGAATGGTTACACAACTGCATCTTCCTTTCACAACCATTCTTCGGAAATGACTGATTCCTGGCAGGTAGAAATCCTCTGCAAGTTCTCACTTTTAGGGTGTTTCTCAAACGTGAAAACGTTAGCTAGCTAACTTACGTTACAATTCCGCTAGCTTAATCACATAGCTTGTTTAGCTACAGACAGGAAAACAAAACAGAAACCCCACTGATCTTGAACATAGTTTATTGGCAAAGGAAAGAAAACAAAGGAACAGATAATTGACACAGGTGATCAGTATTCTGGTGATTGTGAGGCGGGAAGAGTGATTCCGTTCAGATGGAGCGAAATTGAGGTCTAGGAGGTGCGCCAGTTCCCGGTGAGAAGTGACTTGAACAGGGCACAGTCTTTACAGAGTAATAACGGCTCCGAGGGTTATTCCAGGATAAATGTATTTTGTTTTAAATGTGTCATATATATTTCAGCAGGCTTATCAACTTTTTTCTCGTTAAACACTGGAAGGGGCCAGTGGAGGGTCTAATCAACCACTACACAATTTTCAGTCCATCAGTTTTGGCACAGTTGTGCAAATGGTTAAGGCTCACTTAAATGTGATCCGGAGCGTCGACAGTGGAGTGGTAGAAGGGAGGGGTTCATTTGGGGTTTAGTAATTCTTCACTGACAGTTTGGGACATTTGAATGGCCACACAAACATATATACGCCACACAAACATATATACAACCACTTGGGGGCGATGTCGAGTCAGATAAATTCCAGGTGACCACGGTAGTTTATCACAACCGCTAACACATTCTGTATGGGTACAAAATTATCTTAGAACAATGAATACATGTTTTAAAACTCCCACAATATTGATTAAAACTGTCACTTTGTCTAAGATGCTGAGAATAATAAAAGTATTCATGTATTATTATTGTTATTATTAAACCTTTATTTCAACAAGGAACAGACTGGCAATGGTCACTTTTACAGCTGGGCTGTGCATATACAAGTTTACACGTACAGGTTAGTTTCAACGATTATGAAAACAAACAGAAACCAGCAGGGCCTAATTCAGCTGGTGATAAATGTGGTTCCTACTGGATGCAACCCTGGGTGTCCCATATGAGGGACTACGCCACAGTGATAAACACTCGCTCAGTCGCTAGGCACCATTAAGCATTGTGTAAATTCCAACCAACGGTTCTTACTTAGTTCCCCTCCACCACAGCTAGCATCCATGATATGTATGGCTTTTGCCACTGGCCGTTTTACAGCTTATTAGCTAGGCTAGTATCTAACTTACTGCTTGAACTGAACCCAGACAAAGTTAGTTTATGGCGCAAAAGCGTTCGTTTTTTTTTCATTGATACAATAACTATAAATATAGGTGACGATAACTGATATTCCAGTCAAGTGACAAGACGAGAGAATTGTGGAAACCCCTACTCTTTTACTTCTCAAGGGGTTTTGATGAAGCCTATATTACCCCCAAAAGCATGCATGAATGCCTACTTCGAAAATCTACCAGAAATCGTCGCAATAGCCTACTGTATAACCATAAAAAGTTTTGGTTTACACTATACCATAGCTACAGAATATTGTAGTTTAGACTTACTATAACATAGCTACAGAATATTGTAGTTTAGACTTACTATAACATAGCTACAGAATATTGTAGTTTAGACTTCCTATAACATAGCTACTGCATATTGTAGTTTAGACTTACTATAACATAGCTACAGAATATTGTAGTTTAGACTTACTATAACATAGCTACAGAATATTGTAGTTTAGACATTCTATAACATAGCTACTGAATATTGTTGTTTAGACTTACTATAACATAGCTACTGAATATTGTTGTTTAGACTTTCTATAACATAGCTACTGAATATTGTTGTTTAGACTTACTATAACATAGCTACTGAATATTGTTGTTTAGACTTACTATAACATAGCTACTGAATATTGTTGTTTAGACTTTCTATAACATAGCTACTGAATATTGTTGTTTAGACTTACTATAACATAGCTACTGAATATTGTTGTTTAGACTTTCTATAACATAGCTACTGAATATTGTTTTTTAGACTTTCTATAACATAGCTACTGAATTTTGTCGCCAGCTACGTTTTTGTCTATCCTGACCCAAAAAGCATGCACAATGCAGAGTACAAAAATCCACGAGAAATAGTCACAATATAACCGTAAACAGTTTATTTTAGGCTTACCATATCACAGATACTGAAGGTTATAGCCAGCGTAGTTTTTGTCTATCCGGTGGGGCACAAAAGTACAGTACAGGCAAAACAAGTAAAAAATGCCAGACAGTCCCAATCCTCTAACCCCCCTCCCTCCAGCATACCTCCCCCCCGGTATCCCAATCCTCACTGCGTGTAGATGAACTCGTCAGTCCCGTGAGATGTCTCATCCGCCTGTCTCCAGTGAGACATGCCGTGTCATAGTACGTATTTATCTTGTCTGTACATGCATTTAATCTTCATCCTCGATGAATCACAGTTCCCAGGACTATTCACTGCGCCGGCCCGGTATTGAATATCCTCTGCATACTGCTGAGGATTCACAACACATTTAAAGCACAATAATCCAAAGTTGGGTTACAGTCAGACGTAGAAACTGTTCCAGAAATGTTCCCCAATTAAATTGGAACCTTACATGATATTATAGAGTGTAAATAATCTCAACTCTGGAAAACATTAAGAGGAAAATGATCAGTTTCTCTGGATTTAATATTCACAGGTATGTGTTTGAGTAAAATTAACATTTTGTTTTTTTCTATAAACTACCACAACATTAATCCCAAATTCCAAATAAAAAATATTGTCATTTATAATATTCTAAATTTATTTTTAGAAAATAACTATTGGTCAAAATAACCAAAAAATATGCATTGTTTTCAGACCTCAAATAATGCAAAGAAAACTAATTCATATTCATTTTTCAACAACAAAATACTAATGATTTAATTTAGGAAGATTCAGAGATCAATATTTGGTGGAATAACCCAGATTTTTAATCACAGCTTTCACACATCTTGGCATGCTCTCTACCAGTCTGTCACATTGCTGATGGGTGATTTTATGACACTCCTGACACAAAAATAAAAGTTACTCCGCTTTGTTTGATGGCTGGTGACCATCCACGTTCCTCTTGAAAAAGCTCCAGAGGCTTTCAATGGGGTTCAGGTCTGGAGATTGGGCTGGCCATGACAGGCTCTTGATCGGATTGTCCTGCATCCACAACTTGACCTACCTGGCTGTGTGGCATGGAGCACTGTCCTGCTGGAAAAAACAATTCCCAGAGTTGGGGAGCATTGTCAGAGCAGAAGGAAACAGGTTTTCTTCCAGGATTACCTTGTACTTGGCTTGATTCTTGTGTCCTTCACAAAGACAAATCTGCCAGCTACCAGCTTTTCTGAAGCATCTCCAGATCATCACCGATCCTCCACCAGATTTCACAGTGGGTGCGAGACACTGGCTTGTAGGCCTCTCCAGGTCTCCCTCTAACCATCAGACAACCAGGTGTTGGGCTAAGCTGAAAACTGGACTTGTCAGAGAAGATGACCTTACTCCATTACCATACGGTCCTTTACGATCTTTTGCCAACTTCATCCTGGCTCTTTGCTTCTCATTGATGAAGGGCTTTTTTTCTAGCTCTGCATGACTTCAGCCCTGCCCCTAGGAGCCTGTTTTGAACCGTTCTTGCCATGCACTTCACCCCAGCTGCTGTTTGCCATTCTTTCTGTAGGTCACTTGATGTCATTCTATGATTGTTGAGTGACATTTGAATGAGTCGACGTCATCTCAGTCAGTGGACAGTCGTTTTTTGCCCTCTGTCAGTCTGTAGATTTGTTGTCCCCAATGACTGTTACTTGACCTTGTTCTTATGAACCGCCGTCACTGAAATTTTCAGGACGGTAGCAACCAGATGCTCACTGTATCTCTCTGCCAGTAAAGCCAGAATTGAACCCTTCTCATCCACACTCAAAACTTTACTTTTCAGCCCTTTTGTCATGCTGAATAGTTTACTTTTTGCACTGTTTTTGACATTTGGTCCTATTGCAAGGGGATAGTGATGACCACAGTAGTGTGTTTTTATTAAGATTTGGTTCAGGTAATCACCTAATCAGTACCTCATGAAGTAAAATGAGGTGTGTCTTTGTTGGAATTTAACAGACACTGGAATGAAATGGCTGCCATACATGTAGAGATGCTGATTTAAGAAAAATTAGGAGTGGTCTCTACATTTCTTAGTGAGCTGTAATTACCCAAACGACCAGAGGGAAATGTGTGAGTTTTTATTCAGGTTCATAAAAATAAACATTTATTATACCTCAGCATCCTGTCTCTGACCCAAGCTAGAGACTTTCCCCTACATCTCAGGCAATATTTCCTGACCGTCTTTCTACTTGAACAAATGCCATTGTCTTGAATGTTATTACTTGACTGGTTTTCTATGAACATGGGCTGTAACGTTTTTGACAACTGTGTTCACAAATTGCTAGTTTTTGAGTTGCAGTAATTATGGAAGGTCTTCCACAACCATCAACTGGCATCGCTCTATTTTACAAAAAAAATAAGTAAAGTGTATATAAATATGAATGTAAGTCTAATTTTCGTGAAGCCTACTGTATTGCTTGTGCTAGATATCCGATTCAAGTGACACGCCCCAGACTAATCTAATCTTAGTGGTTGAATTTTCGGGGATCAAGGCGGGGTGTAATTTAAGCATATCCCACTAATAGAATGGCCAATTTTACGAGTTCAGTTTTGATCTCAGACGTTATTTCAATCATTTGTCATTATAGGTTATTGACGACATGTCTGCAATTTGTTAGGCATTTAGTTTGGTGAGGGCAATCATATAGGCTATTACTGCGATTTCATTTTACAAATGTTACAGTAGTCTGTGTAGCAGGCGGGCTGATCGACCAGACCAGACTGCGAGTCGACCAGAAACGGTAGCTATATTTTCCAAAAAGATTACCATCTACGTAGGCCTTTTCCGCCTTACGGAATCCGTATGCAGGATTAGCTGAAACAATACGGATCCTATTAAATGGAGTGGCTGAAGCGGCGTTGACGTAAGAACGCAGGACCTGCCCTGATCTGCGCTGCTGCTGGCTCTCGACAACAGCAGCCTGATATATGGTTGCAACGCTGGTCGCAAGAACAAAAAAACATTCCAATCTTCAAGGATTATCATTCGGGTAGTAACTGTCAACAAATTTCAATATGTTGATACTATTGAAAGGATTATCACACCACTGACAACCGGCTAAAACGTAAGTAGCCTTCGCCGCAGTGTGTATTTATGACGGTAGAATGTGGTGAGGGAGGCAATGCAGAATTGCTTTCACAGCATCACGTCGGGAGCTCGGAAAATCATGCCGTAGCATCATAACGGGAAAGGTGCAGCAAAATGTGGACTCGACACAAAATGTGGGCATTGGCAATAGGTCTAGGTTCGATTCTCTTCGTATGTTGACAATGCACATGTATTTTATTGTTGTTTAATCCCATTGTTCATTTTCTGTTTTGGATCTAAAAAACGCGTTGGTAAAAAAATAACGTCAACATTCTTATTCGTGTTAGAACGTTTCTTTGTTGCATCTCAGTGTTGCACACATCAAATTAGGAGACAGATAGATTATATTATATGGGGTTAAATAACTAGACAGTGAGACACGTATCGGTTTCACCGTATTTCTGCGGCACAAAGGCTAGCAGGCTGTGTTTTGACACTGGGCACGAGGCGGTGGATGATGATGATGATGGTGGAGGCAGGGCTACACGACAAGAAGGCCAGTCATTGAGAGCAAACGTCAACAACGGCAACTGATTTTGTTGACTTCGGCAGGCTATGTATCGTCGGAGGTCTGTTGGCGGGTGTTTAGATTAGAGTGTCGGATCTTAGTCTATGTCTGGGATGGAATCTAGCCAGGGCTGCAAACTACGGGCCTCTGCTCTATCCGCTACATTCGCGACAACATCTTTAGGTGGGGTATATATAGCCTGGTCTATACCGACTTC
This sequence comes from Esox niger, assembly GCA_016801105.1. Taxonomy (NCBI): domain Eukaryota; kingdom Metazoa; phylum Chordata; class Actinopteri; order Esociformes; family Esocidae; genus Esox; species Esox niger. Next base: position 10,041 of record JACXGJ010017847.1, read on the forward strand.
GGTTCGCGTCTTTCTTTGATCACTAACATACATTCTTATACGTGGTGATGTGTTATGTGTTTTGTGAAAGCACTTTGTTACAACTGCTGATGTAAAAAGGGCTTTATAAAATAAATTTGATTGATCGATTGAAATTTGATGTTACATTGTTGTCAAATGATCATTTTGTTGTCATGTCCACCTTCGCCACTTAATCAATTCAACGGTTGATACGAGCCCCCGTGCAACACCATTGGAAAATCAGTGCGTGTTAACGGAGCCTAAAATATTTTCTTAAAATAGTCCATGTCGTAAATAGATAAATATGGTAAATAGGGGTTTTCTGCTAGCCTATTTACGGTAACCAGACAGCTCTCCTATTTACTCCGCATGTCCCTATTGCTTTGCGTTTTTATCGCCATGCGTTTAACCGACGCACTCCTTGGCATTTGACGTGGACTTCTGCTTGACCGACATTCGAGAGAGACTGAGTGCGCGCGGCGTGCGACCAACTGTGTCTGTGAAAGTGTGGCCTATCCTCCTGTTATGTAACCCGTATGTTTTCCATCTTCCCGGGTTGTCCAGAACTTTCCTGTGTGATTTCATTTCGCTCACCACAGAGAGAGAGAGAGAGAGAGAGAACAGGTCATTTTGGCTGTTAGCCCCCCCCTGCCTCATAGCTATACACCTCCAAGGTCCACGCAGGGAGGATGTCACCCACAGCCCTGACAGACCTGCTGTCACTTGGCAGGCTCCC
>JACXGJ010017848.1:0-10775 GCA_016801105.1 Esox niger
CACACACACACACACACACACACACACACACACACACACACACACACACACACACACACACACACACACACACACACACACACACACACACACACACACACACACACACACACACACACACACATCATACTGTGTGTCCCGCTTATGAATCTAGTTGGTGTTTTGCGCCTCAGCATCCAGCCCCTATAAATGGTTAGGTCCCAGACAAACACAGATTAGCTTAGAAGAAACAGAAACGGTTTGGGTCGAGATTTGATCGCTTTTATGATAGTTATTGCAGAGCACAAAGCTGGCATTTGTCTGGCTGACTGACAGATGAGCTGGGCTGGGTAAAATGTCACCAGATTTAATAAACGATCCCATTAAGGACACATAATAAAGAGAACCCCAATGAGGAAGGGGGCGGATCAAATTCAGTCATGAGTTTCCTCAAAATGTCACAATGACAAATTTAGGAGAAGAGGAGAAAGCAGAACGATTGCAGAGGCACAACGCAAATGCAGTCATTCAGATGTGGCCTTTAGCCAACCTTTTCATTTGAATCTCGCTGCAAATAAAGGCTCAGTTGGTAGGTAGATCATTGACCCTTTGACTGTGGCCTAAAGTAGGGCACTTCATAAGAAATCCAGTCCCAGTTGGGATACATGGTGACATCTCCACTAGCTAAAAGCTTTGGATGTGGAGGGAATGTCTTGGATGACACGCCTCTTCAAAAATGCGTGGTAGTCGTGGGCAGTACCTAAGAAGTGGCGGACCGGGGTGGTGGTTCCCTTGTTCAAAAAGGCGGACTTTCTCTTTCTCCCTGGGAAAGTCTACTCAAAGGTGCTGGTTAGGAGGGTTCGGCAGATAGTCGAACCTCAGATTGAAGAGGAACAATGCGTCCTGGACGTGGAACAACCGACCAGCTCTTTACTCTTGCAAGGATCCTGGAGGGGGCCTGGGAATATGCCCATCCGGTCTACATGTGCTTTGTGGATCTGGAGAAATCGTATTACCGGTTTCTTCCCTTGGAGATACTGTGGGAGGTCCGCGGGAGTATGGGGTGAGGAGGTCCCTTCTTAGGGCTATCCAATCCCTGTACGTCCAAAGTGAGAGCTGTGTTTTGTTTCTCGAGAGTTTGTGGGACTCCTTTCAGGCAGGGGTTGGCCTGCGCTTTGTCACCAGTCCTGATTGTAACGTTCATGGACACGATATCGAGGCATAGTCGGGAGGGGTTGCAGTTCGTTGGGCTGGGGATCTCATTGCTGCTTTTTGCAGATGATATGGTCCTGATGGCATCATCGGCCTGGGACCTCCAGCACTCACTGGACCGGTTCGCAGTCGAGTGCAAAGCAGTTGGGATGAGGATTAGCACCTCTAAATCTGAGGCCATGGTTCTCAGCAGGATACCGATGGAGTGCCTCCGGGTAAGAATGAGGCGTTACCCCAAGAAAAAGAGGTCAAGTATCTCGGGGTCTTGTTCGTGAGTGAGGGGAAAATGGAGCTGGAGATTGGCCGGAGAAATGGAGCAGCGTGGGCGGTATTGCATTCGCTTTACCGCACCATTGTGACGAAAAGAGAGCTGAGCCGGAAGGCAAAGCTCTTGATTTACATGTAAATTTCCAACCCACACCTATTGTCATGAAGGCTGGGTCATGACAGAAATTATAAGATCACGGGTACAAGCGGCTGAAATTAGTTTTCTCAGAAGGGTGGCTGGCGTCTCCCTTAGAGATAGGGTGAGAAGCTCAGCCATCCGTGAGGAACCTGGAGTAGAGCCACTGCTCCTTTGCATTGAAAGGAGCCAGTTGAGGTGGTTCGGGCATCTGGTAAGGATGCCCCCAGGACGTCTCCCTAGGGAGGTGTTCTAGGCACATCCAGCTGGGAGGAGAACTCGGGGTAGGCCCAGGACTAGGTGCAGAGATTATATTTCGACACTGGCCTGGGAACGCCTCGGGATCCCCCAGTCAGAGCTGGCAAATGTAGCTCGGGAAAGGGAAGTTTAGGTTTCACTGCTGGAGCTGCTGCCCCGCGACCCGATACCGGATAAGTGGATGAAGATGAGATCTCCACTAGCCGGCCCGGGCTCTTCTGAGTGAGCAAAAATAAAGAAAAATGATTTATCCAAAAGTAACAGGCAACCTTTTCGCTATAGTCACCCCCTGATGTCAGCTAGCTAGTTACTAATTAGCAGCAGTAGCAAGTTAGCGTTTGGTGGAACATATTCAACATCCTCTTTGCTGTGCTGGTTAGTAGCATCCATATACCATTACATTTCTGATAAGAAGTTAGACAGACTGGCTCTGATACATTAGCTTAAAGCTGTCGTTAGCTAGCTAGCCAATGTTGGACACGACTTTTAAACTAAAGAAATGTTGCGAGGTAGACAAAGATAGAAACAGAGCCACATTGAGACAGAAATAAAAAATGAGAGCGAGAGAGAGACATTCTTAAATAACTTTCATTATTCATTGCTACTATTCGTGCAACACCTGACGTGACCTTTTTACGGGGGAATGAGCTGCTGAGATTGTGTGATTTTACGAGCTACCCGACGCATTTTAACAGCATGGAAAACAGTCACTGAACCCAGGGCAGTTTCTGGTCTTAAAGACATGATTAAGACCCAGCTAATCAGACAACACACAGTAACACTAATGCCGGGGACAGACGTGAAGAGTGCAGAGCAGAGGAGGAGACACCATGTAGTCACACAGCCCCTAATTGAGAACGGACAAATGAACAGGTTTAAGCTTATCTGTTCTTTATTTTCAAAGTGTTGGTTTAAAAATCTGAAGAGAAGACTGTGGTGTTAGAGGAGAGAGAGTCCTCTTCTAAATCACTCCCCTCCCCCTCCCTCTCTCTCTGAATGCTCCCTCCGTCAGAGGTCAGGGTACTAATGGAAGACCTTGAGACCTTATGTGCCTCTCAAAACATTCCCCTTTCTCCATTCGCTTATAAATCAAGCGGGCTCATCCCGGCCTCCTCTGATGTCCCTGGGATGTCTCGTTTCAAAGTATTCCTCAGGATGGCTTGATGGGTACCGTGATTCGGATCTGGCCACGGCGTTGGGCGCGGAGGAACGGAACGGGGTGGGGGTGAGGCAAAAAAAGGGATTGAAAGAAGTAGAAAGAAGCAGAGAGGCTGTGAAAATAGCAGGACATGCAGGGCCTCTAAGCAATGTTTATTTAATAACCATACTGACTTAGGAAGGGCTTCAAGAACCCATTAACTATCATGGCATTCTGGTAGAAGGCCTCACGTCCAGTCATCACACTTTAAATGCAGAGATCTGAGGAGGTTTCCGGAGGAGAGCTACAGGCATGTGCTGTTATCAGATCTCAATCACAACATATTTTCATATGAGATTCATGTGTGTCTAATAAAGCACGCACGCAAACACACTTAAACACGGAAACACGAGTTGAGATGTTCTGTGGACTAATCATGTTTACACGTGCAGCAAAACCACTGGAATGTAAAATGTATGTTGCTTTCTAACGTTTTGATAATTTGTTTTAGAGGGTACAGTATGCGAAGTTAATGCATTAGAAAACAATTAATAAGGCTAATGTATTAAAAAGCAATTCATTAGGCTAATGTATTAGACAGCAATTAATAAGGCTAATGTATTAGACAGCAATTCATTAGGCTAATGTATTAGCAAGTAAGCCATTACAAAGCAATGTATTGTCCATGTAACGTCATAATTGTCTGCATATCTGGTTGTCTGTCTTTGTGTGTCTGTTTTATGTCTGTGTCTCGTTGGGTATATGATAGTCTGTGTGTTTAAACAGCCCAGCTACAATAATGTATGTACATTTCAGTGTGTGTTTCTGTGCATGTCTCTGTGTGTGTGTCTCTTTGTGTGTCATACCTGTCCAGAAATATAACCAATTTGGCCTCTCAAAAGGTCTATTTTAGTCTAGGGGTAAGAATAAGGTTATATTGGGGTAGAGGGTTAAAATTAGGGCTAGTTATTAGGGGGTAGATTTTGTAGTTAGGAGTAAAGGTTTGCTTATTTCAGCGGTCTCATGCATGTCACCATGACAACATGTAATTTGGAGGAAGACAACATCATACTGTATGGAGTCTGAAGCTCATCAAAAACAACGGATGGGGTTTCATCCACACTGGAAGGCACCAGGCCATGGCTCCTCCGTACTAACAATACCACTCATTGTGTGTACACTAACAGAGTGCGCTTGCAATCACTGTCAAGCCTGTGATTTGCATTAATACTGCAACGCTATTAACCACGAGATGGTCACACGTCTCGCCCACACACACGCCCCCACACATACACACACACACACCACACACACACACACACACAAACACACACCACACACACCACACACACACACACCACACACACAAACACACACCACACACACCACACACACACACACCACACACACCACACACACACACACACACACACCACACACACACACGCCCCCACAAGCCCACACCACACACACACACACACACACACACACACACACACACACACACACACACCTTCTGAAACAACAGCGGATCCCTGACAGAGAGCATGCATTATCTCTCCTCAGTGGCAACAGCCTGTCTATCAATGGTTGCCAACCAAAATGCAACCTATACCCTATAAAGTGCCCTCGATCGCATCCAATTCCTGTTGTCGTACACTACTATAGACCAGGAGTAATAAGGTCCTACTGGTTTTAAATGTGATGTTGAGACTGTGTGTGTGTGTGTCAGTATAGTGAATGGAGATCCAGGGAAGAGACAATACAGCTTCACAGAGAGACACTAAATAACTGTACAAACACTGACCTGGTCTCAGCAGACACACAAAATGACTACTAACACTGACCTGGTCTATATAAAGACACAAAATGAATATTAACACTGACCTGGTCTCAATACACTAAATGACTACTAACACAGACCTGGTCTCAATAAAGACACAAAATGAATATTAACACTGACCTGGTCTCAATACACTAAATGACTACTAACACTGACCTGGTTTAAATAAAGACACTAAATGACTACTAACACTGACCTGGTCTAAAAAAAAGGCACACAATGACTACTCTCACTGACCTAGTCTAAAAAAGACACAAAATGACTATTAACACTGACCTGGTCTAAAAAAATACACAAAATGACTATTAACACTGACCTGGTCAAAAAAAATACGCAAAATGACTATTAACACTGACCTGGTCTAAAAAAAGACACTAAAGGACCACTAACACTGACATGGTCTCAATAAAGACAGTAAATGACTGTACAAACACTGACTGGGTCTCAGCCCAAACAAACACTAAATGATTACTAACACTGACCAGGTCTCAATAAAGACACTAAATGACTACTAACACTGACCAGGTCTGTCAGGCCCACCTCTCCCCCTGGAACTACCAAGCAGACTCCCTCAACCCAGCGTTCCAAATGGCACTCCAGTCCCTGTTTAGCATGCCATTTGTGACCTGCGCCCTGCTTCTCCCCCGAGGTGATGACACAGGGCCAGTTTAAAGGGAAACACAGATGAATCGCCATCTCTTATCGCACACAGCTTTTCAACAGGCCTATTAGCACCCAGGACACAATCACATTAACTGACCAGCAGACAGCGTTAGAACTGCCTGGTCTGTATAGGAAGGACGTTGGCTAGATAGATGTGTGTGTGTGTGTGTTCAGCTAACATCCATAACAAACTGGGAGTTTGTGTGACCTGTGAAATCACACACCTAGCTTAACGACCCTGAGGCCAGCACAGCCACAGTTAAAACAGCCAACCCTGCTGTTAACTTGGCGGTGTGCTGTTAATGAAATCAACACCTTCTCCTGCCCTAAAGCACAAATCAGCAGTTGAAACAACAACAAAGTGTCTCCCCACCCTTGTTTCTGTAGAAAAGCTGAACGATATGTCTGGAGAACTGTGACCATTCATAGGCTGAGCTGTGAATACCCCAGACCCTCTGTGACATTAATGTTTTGCTTTTAAACATTTTGAATGTATGATGTGAGGCTAGACAGTGTTTGTTGCCTACATATCAATGTTGCAGCGACTGCAGATTGCCCCTTTAAAATAATCTAAACCGTCGCAACAAACTGCTTGATGAAGGTTTGACACCCGGTAGAGCGACTGAAAGCAATGACTGGTGTGAAGACAAAGCCTGAGACAGAATTACATACAACACGTCACACAGCTCACATTCTCACACAGACACACGCTCACATGTACGCAAAGAGACAATACAGAAGACTTAAATGGTTCCCTATCAAACTGCTCTCTCGTCACTGGTACATGGGTTCTGGAGGAGAACGCATTGTCCAGCCAGAAATCATGACCAACCACACAAAGTCACTGGTGTGTGGCATGACGAGCATGGCCTGTGACTACATATACCCGTCCATTTCAACATCACCTCAGAGGGACTCCTGGGCAAGTCGAACTTCATATTCCTTGTTTCAAGTAATCGTTTAGCAGGTTTTGCTACATCATTTATTTAGCATTTGTTTGGAACCATTCATCTATAATTTTTCTGCTGAGCACAGTAGAGCCTCTATGGCCAAAAGGCTTCATGGGAACGTTACATATTGTACAGTAACACAACAGCTAAATGTATCATGAGTTCAAATCAATGTAACATGCAAGATAATAAGGGCGGTCAATGGCATACAAGGAAGTGTTGATCAAATAACCCCCTGACACCCCTGCCCAGACCTCTCCCAAGGCTGGCGTATTCAACAAACCACACGTCACACTACCAAACATCAAGGCTCGTGTTTGGGACATATCGCCCGCTCCCAGACACACCGAGAGCATTTCGGATACAATCAGGACTTGGACTGATTAGCATCTATAGCCAGTGGGACGCATTCACACGTCTCTCCCCGGAGGAGAGCGCTGGACCTGAAGCTCTGTGCAGACCATGTGAGACTGGAGAGGCCTCAGGCAACTGGGAGGTCTGCGTGGCACACTCTTCCCAAAAGAGTGCCTCTCATTTGACAGGAGCACAGGAGACCCCATAAAGAGAACAGGGTGCACTGTGGGAGTCTAAGTCCAAAAGCTCATTTAACATGACACAACCCCAGGTGTTTGTCCCTGAGTGTGAAGGCCCAACTAGCTGGATAAGAGTTGTTACATAGCTTGGAGGTAGTTGTCAAGTAAAAACCGGGAAACACTCCCAGGCTCTGCAGAAATACTTGGTAGCATCTCTTCAACCCTCGAACCGCCATTCCTTTCAGGTTCCCAGTATCCGCCAGAGATACTGGGAACGCCGTTTGACGTCATTAGCATACGATTCCTCCTTCAGTTGTCATCAAATGATAGTAAAGTCTAAAATAAAGAACATCTGTGGTATTTCATTTCGTGAATAATTATGTAGCCTAATGCATTTGTAGAATGTTAATCTTTAAACAAGCAGAGAATAGGCTATATGAAAAATCTGTCTTTGCAGGTGTCTTGGTTGGGGTTCTAGTGGGGCTAACGAATTGATTTCACAATGCCAATGCTTTGCTCTAGTCTCATAGATTAATGGCATATAAGATTTGTCTATGGGTGACATGAATAAGTTATTGGATAAAATCCACTGACATCAGGCCTTCAGCGAGGGGTGTTTAGTGCCTGGGATCCATTTGGGTACCAACGCTAAATGGTGTGGGCTGTTGGTGGATTAAGTAGGAAAATAGGTAAATCATCTCTAAATATTTTTCTGTTTGTCAGTTTACTATTCTTGCCTATTTAGGAAAAGTCACGGAAGGAGGAGGGTGTAGCTTCTTTAATTACAAACTCAAACGCCAATTGGCGGTTCTAGTGTTAACAAAAACACATGAAAAACATATTGAGTTTTGTACTGAAACTTGCCAGCAGACATTTCTTCAGGTTCCCATGACTGACTTGATTGAAGCACACCAAACTAATTCATGGTACACATTGCTTTGTTTGGTGAAGATCCCACCAACACAAAATGGCCGATATAATGTGAGGCAAAGTTAAACGGGGTCCTGTTCTGGCTCACTGCTAGTAGCTGTAATTATGCAGAGGTTCTGGAGTCGGCAAAGAGAGGGGAGACCTGCTTGTCAAGGGCCACCGTGTGTGTGTGTCTGTGTGTTGTGTCAGTGTCTGTGTGTCTGTGTGTTGTGTCTGTGTTTGTGTGTTGTGTCTGTCTGTAGCTAACCCTAGAGCTTCATTACGGGCTGCTCTGCTTAAGGTGCCACTTCACACTTCTGCTGACATATTAACGGACAAGTGCTTGTTTAGACGGCCTTCATCTCTGACGAGGGACACGTCCCAAGTGGCACCCTGGCTCCTAGTTAGTCCACTAGGTGCATACACAAGGTTCGTGTATTATGCTATTTATTAGGGAAGCGTCCAAAACAAAGACAGAATTGACGAGGATGTCTCTCCCTCGCTGTTCACGCTCCAAACCTCTATCCTCTCTTTAACTCTCCACCTCTCTATCACTCTCTCCGTACTCCATGTTTCCTCTGTACAGCTCTCTTTCCCCTCTATGCACCTCCTTATTTCTCCTCTTTTTCATATTTGTCTCTCCATCTTCACTCACTCCATCTCTGTCTACGCTATCTCTCCGAATCATCTCTCGTCTCTCTGTCTTCCTCAGCTCATCATCACCCCTTCCTCTCAGTCCTCCTCCATCTCCTCCTCTTCTCTGTCTCCTCCACTCCTATAATCTCCAGCTTTGACAGGTGTTTCCTGAGGAGGGCAGATGAGGAGGGTGGGTGATGGATCACATCACCCAAAGAGGTTGAGACAAGGGGCTCTGCATGGTACTGATGGGCGAGGTGTGTGTGTGTGTGTGTGTGTCTGTGTGTGTGTGTCTGTGTCTGTGGGGGCTCTTAAATAATCAGAGAAGTTGCGATTAGACCACGAAGGTACAGGGACTCCAGTATATTCCCAAAATACTTTTTTCTCCATTTCCCATCATACTGACTAAAAGAGGTTTGCAACCTTGTTAAATATTTGGACTTTTTTTTTATGTGGATTTCAACCCGTCTCTGAAACACTAATACCCAGAATGCAGATGATTAACTGGCCTACATGACAAAACAAATTAGAAACTGGAGCTAGACATTTGATTAATGCTTTTAATTATCATTATCCACCCAACAGCAATCACAATTAAGCCAGATTTATTTTCCCCTGCAAGGATCTTGGTAAGCAGGTGCAGACGAAGAGGGGAAGGGAGGGACAGTTAAACACAAAAACACCTTCCGACAATCAACCCGCCAAAAACAATCAGGACTTTCCCTTCCCCATGAACCACTTTCACCCCAGGTACCACTGGACCCAACAGGGCCCAACAGGGCACTGATACAAAGGGAAGGGCGGAGTGGAAGACCGACAGGAAGATAGAGAGGGAGACAGGCTGACGGGCAGACAGACGGGTCAACAGCTGTGTGATTGGGTAAGGCTGTCAGCCCGCCCCCCCCCCGCCCGAGAGAGCACCAACGTCTGGGATCCAGCCGACCCACTGACACTTCAAACAGAAAGGCTCCCGAAAACCCAAACGCCCCCCCCCTGGCTCCATGGGGTTCCTCTGAAGACGATCCCTCCAGTCAGCGCCCCATGAATCAGCCCCTGTCACACACACACACAGCTCCCCGATACAGTCTCTCAACAGGTGTCCCTACTACAGCCCACAATCCATTTCACCCCACCCCGCTTGTCACTATGAAAGGAGGACCCCGGTCGACAAGGAAGGAATGTAATGTGGAAACGTCCCCCGCTCTCTGATTGGCTGGCAGCAAACGAGAACTCACCGGGGGCGAGGTCAGACGCCCAATTAATTGTGGCGGAACCAAAAGATGTTTTGGTTCTGTGGGGAAGCCTTGTGTAACCTCATGGTGTGAGTGTGTGTGAAAATGGGTTTGACAGCGTGCATGTGTGTGCGTTAATATAAGCATGTGTGTGTGAGAGAGTCAGTGAGTGGTTGATTAACAACACAGAGATAGAGGAAAGTGAAAGACTGAGTGCCAAACTATGTTTGGAAAGGGGGTGAGTGGAGATAAAAGGGGGGCGCATGGACAGAGGGAGTGAGAGGCTTTAGTAATATTGATAATCGATCAGGGTCCTAATAAAGAGATTGATAGAGATCATACTTGCAAATAGATAAAGTTCCCACTATGTAATCTGCAGTGCGATTGAGTTTATCCCAAAGTATTACATTTTCATCTTCTTGCACCAATCAAATTACCCCGTGGGAGGTGTCATCAGGAGGGATCAGCCAATGTCATAAGTCCCACCCAGTTGACTACATTCAACTCTATTTTGCCACTAGAGGTCTCTATTCTTCTCTATGGTCTTGTGTCCTCCAGCTAGAAGACCAGTCACATCAAGCTACATAACAAGAACTGGGATTTATCTCACAGTGTCCCCTTCAACAACACTGTCTAATGTCTCCTACAGGGACTTATCTCAGTGTCCCCTTCAACAACACTGTCTAATGTCTCCTACAGGGACTTATCTCAGTGTCCCTCTCAACAACACTGTCTAATGTCTCCTACAGGGACTTATCTCAGTGTCCCTCTCAACAACACTGTCTAATGTCTCCTACAGGGACTTATCTCAGTGTCCCTCTCAACAACACTGTCTAATGTCTCCTACAGGGACTTATCTCAGTGTCCCCTTCAACAACACTGTCTAATGTCTCCTACAGGGACTTATCTCAGTGTCCCCTTCAACAACACTGTCTAATGTCTCCTACAGGGACTTATCTCAGTGTCCCCTTCAACAACACTGTCTAATGTCTCCTACAGGGACTTATCTCAGTGTCCCC
>JACXGJ010017849.1:0-10774 GCA_016801105.1 Esox niger
TGACCTTTCAGTGCGGTCTTGATTCTAACCATGGGTTTTACACAAAGCTAAACAGCCAGGGCAGTCTTCATTCTAACCATGGGTTTTACACAAAGCTAAACAACCAGGGCAGTCTTCATTCTAACCATGGGTTTTACACCAAGCTAAACAGCCAGGGCGGTCTTCATTCTAACCATGGGTTTTACACAAAGCTAAACAGCCAAGGCGGTCTTCATTCTAACCATGGGTTTTACACCAAGCTAAACAGCCAAGGCGGTCTTCATTCCAACCACGGGTTTTACACAAAGCTAAACAGCAAAATAAATGAACATCTAAAACTGAATAGCTGAGTGAAATTGTACCTCTACAGGTCTGGAAGAAAAATAATTAAATTAAATAAATAAAAAAAACGGAGTTTGTATTTTTCTGTTGTCTTGATGTCTGTGTCCCTAACGCCACCCTGTTCCCTACATTCCAAGTGTACTACTTAATAAAAATCTGAATGGATAACTGTAGAAGGTAGTGAAATAATGAGGGTGTGGGGTGTCATTTGGCCAGGCGACATGCTGTGAGCTTCATGCGTCATTCTTCAGCTCTGTCAGGCACATCAGTATTTGTGAGTATCCTCCCTGTGGAGGAAGTAGTCAGACAGGGTCTTGCAGGGTGCCTGTATGCACTTATCTAAATCAGTCTATCTAATCATATCCAAATTCAGTTGAAGTATGAAGTTTACATATACCTGAGCCAAATACATTTGAACTTCGTTGTTGACAATTCCTGACGTAATAAAAAAGCCCTGTCTTAGGGCAGTTGGGTTCACCACTTTTTATGAATGTGGTATGTCAAAATAATAGTAGTAGCTTTTGTTTTCTTTCTGCACATTCCCTGTGGGTCAGAAGTTCACATTCACTTTATTCACATTTTGTTGCATTGCCTTTAAATTGTTTAACTTGGTTCAAATGTATTGGGTAGCTTTCCACAAGCTTCTTTACTATAATGGGTGAATTTTGGCCTATTCCTCCTGACAGAACTGGTGTAGCTGAGTCAGGTTTGTAGGCCTTCTTGCTCACACATGTATTTTCAGTTCTGCCCACACATTTTCTATAGGAATGAGGTCACGGCTTTGTGAATGTTCCATTACCTTGACTAATTGTGCTTAAGCCATATTGCCAAAACTTTGGAAGTATGCTTGGGTTCACTGTCTATTTGGAAAACCCATTTGCAACCATGCTTTAACATCCTCACTGATGTCTTGAGATGTTGCTTCGGTATATCAACATATGTTTCCTCATGATGCCATCTATTTGTGATGTGCACCAGTCCCTCTTGCAGCAAAGCACCCCCACCTCCTGATTCTGCCACCCCCATGCTTCACACATGGGATGGTGTTCTTCGGCTTGCAAGCTTCCCATTTTTTCCTACGTTACGATGGTCATTATGGCCCAAAAGTTCTGTTAGGCTTTTGCTAGTTAAGCTGTTGTTCTGGAATTGATTTGCACATCTTGCATCAAAATATATTAATTTCGAAGAGACAGACAGAAGCATTTCCTTCCTGAGTGGTATGACTGCTGTGTGGTCCCATGGGTTTTATACCTGCACTAGTTGTACACATGAACGTAGTACCTCCAGGGTTTTGGAAATTGCACCCAACAATGAACCAGACTTGTGAATGTCAACAGTTTTTTTTTCTGAGGTCTTGGCTGATTTCTTTTGATTTTCCCATGTCACATAAAGAGAGGTACTGAGTTTGGCCTTGAAATAAATTCAGAGTTACACCTCCAATTGACTCAAATTGTGTTAATTAGCCCATCAGAAGCTTATTAAGTCATAACATAACTGTTTAATGACACAAACCATCTAAATAAAAAACAAACAATATATACTTTTGACCCACTGGAATTGTGATATTGTGAATTAGAAGTGAAAAAATCTGTCTGCAAACATTAGTTGGTAAAGGACTTATCCTGCGCAAAGTAAGCGTCCTAACTGACTTGCCAAAACTATAGTTTATCAGGAAATCTGTGATAAAAAAAATTGTTTGATGACTTCAACCCAAGTTAATGTAAACTTCCAGCTTCAGCTCTTATCTTTAGGTACATCTCAAATAAATTGAATATTGTGGGAAAAGTACTTTTTTTCCTGTATATCTACTCCAATATCTACTCAGTGACACCCATATATTCCTGATTCATTACACATGGCCTATCAGTGAATCTTGAATATGAAGGTGGCATTTCTGTATTTCTCAGGTCGATATTTGTTTATTATTAAATGTTATTGTAATGTTTTGAGATACAGGATTTTGGATTTCCATGAGCTGTCAGCTGTAATTATCAAGATTGAAACAAAAAAGGCTTGAAATGTTTCACTTATGTAATGAATCTAGAATATATAAAGGTTTTTTATTTGATTAATGGGAAAATAATTACCACGATATTTGAATTTTTTGTGATGCCCTTGTATATGAACAGTAACCTCAAAGCAACAGTGTCTAACATTGTGAGAAAAAAAGATAATACCGTATTCTGAACTTATGTCTAAACGATTTGGAAACGTTCTGATCTAGTTGGTCAAAATACCTCTTCCTGGCCAAATGTATGAACGTGCTCATAGGAATCTCCCTCAGCCCTTCTCTCCCCTGCCTCGACTTTCTGTCTCCAAACACTGGAAATGTTTATTCATGATTTCATGCAAACTGTCACAACACACCCTTCATGTTGAGGTGAAAGATGGTTCAGTTCACGCCACAACCTTTTGTCTCCGCAAGATGATTTGGTAAAGGAGATGGTGGCTGTCGACTATGCTACCAACATCTGTTCCATAAGAAGAAAAAAAGCGTTAGTTTGAAAGGATAGACTTCAAATGCCTTTCCATGTGGCCCAATTAACTTTATCTTGCCGAAGAGGCGGTAGCGCTGAGATAATGTCAAGAGCGAATTAAGCAGCTCATATTCCGATGAGCCAAGCTGGCTCCAGAACTAACGCTAGCTTTCATCCCAAATAGCACCCTATTGCTTGAATAGTTCCTTCATTTGCATAAAACACAGTTCAAAAGTAGCGCACTAAATTGTGAATAGGGTACAGTTTGGATTTCAGGCCTTGCCTTGCACACAGTGTAGCAGCTACTCAACTCTGCTCTGACATTGTCACGCTTTTCATCGGGTGAAATTATTTCGGTGCAGCGCTAATTGGCTGTGCCAAGCTGGGAAACATCAAATATGGTTTTTATAGAATCTGTTTCAACCCTCATTGATTTGGCAACTTGTATTTGGTCATATTTGTGCCTGTGTGATACTATATGATTGCTGATGGGTAACGAGTGGAACCTAACTGCCAGTTTAACTCTCTCAGAAATGTTTGTCAGAAATGGCATTTGCCTTCATCTCCCCTTGCTTCATGTTAAGCCTTGTCCTGTATTTAATCCTTTTCAATACTTACCTTATATCATAGACGGTAAAAAGGAGAATCAAAATACTTAGTGGAAGTACTGAGAGAGCAGTGGTGATTAAACCGCTTGAAGCGAATGTGGAATAATGATTGCACACCTGTCTAATTTTAGAGAGCCGGTTGTACTGATTGAAGTGAAAATGAGGCTTGAAGTAAAGCTCCAGACCTCTCCAACGCCCGAAGCATGTGAAAAGCCAGTTCAGTAAGAACTATTCAAGCGGGTGAATTACTCTACTCTCTGATGTTTGCACTCTAATGGAGCCCTGAAGGCCGCTTCACACAAAATCAGCGGCAAAGCGTCATTTTCCCTAGTATGTTCTTCTGGGCGGCTGATACTTTGAGTGTGGAGACGAAAACTGTGTGTCAGTCCCTAAGAGGCCCGCTGGATGCACCAAGGGCTGCAGGTTCTGGTCCACTCCAACCGAACACCAAGCCTGTTACAGCTGCAGTCCCAACCAGCACGCTGTTGTTTTTGAAGTCATGCTGCGCCCACCATGTCTGGTTCAGAGGAACGCCCTACGGAGAGACCAGGTCAGCATTTAGGACTCACCCTCGGTTTCCCTCCCTCACTGTAGTGAGAGTTGTGTTCCTGCCTCGTCCCTCAGGCAGGTCTGGTCCTGTCTGTTAGAGATAGCAGGACAATGAAAGAAAGATGAGGTAAGTTGCCATCTCTTTCTACACACTCCGGCAACTCTGAGACCCTCTGGAATTTTCTCAAGCTTGAGATGTCAGTTGCCTGACGACTGTTCAGTTTCCCGCCTTACTGTAGGCTAAAGAAGTTTTCTTGAGTTAAAAAGCTGACTGACGACGATAGACAGCTGTCAAGGATATCTTGATCATATCAAAGGTAGTTGAAAACTATTCTGTCCCATTTGAAGTTTTTCAGGTGGAGGTCCAGGAGAGATGCTCAGAAATGTATTTGGAATCTATGCTCCAGTCTGTCTGTTCCACTGAACTTCAGCGTTACAGCACTGCTCACAGTTAAGGGTCATTTCAAACTCTGCTGACCTGCGCAGCATTTAACGTGAATGCAGTTGGCTCTGACCTTGCCGTAATTCAGACCACGCTCCCTCGCCAAACTTCATAATGAGGATTGAATTAAAAGCCTTAGTTCACACAGGAAGCCCAATTCAATTTGGTTAAAAAAAATGTTTTGACAAAATACATTAGATATCTTTGAAAGCGGATCTGTGTAAATGAAGCCTTGGTCAAGATAGACTTTAATTAGGCTGGAGAAATCACAGTGAGACCAAGTGCTGAAGTAAACGTTCAAACTCAGATGTTGACTCATATGTACAACTAATCCTGAAGAAAGGGAGCCAGTTGGGCATCTTCCGCTTTCAGAAGGGAACCAAGTGTTTCAGTTGAGTTTGGGAATGCACCTCTGCAGACCGATTCTGCTACTCTTCTCATCCTTCGTTTCATGTTTTCATTGTAAGATTAGGCTTAAACACGAAGTTTAGATTATTTCACATTTTGGATTTAATTCATTCAACAACTTGTCTTTGAGTCAGCATAAACGATCAGTTGTAAAGGCTGTGGTTCTAGAGAATCTCCGTCTTCGTTCCAAGCACAGTGGAGGCAGCATAACACTACGACAACAGTCAACATTGTAACACACCAATGAGATTTATTTCATAAATGATTTTACATTCCACAGTTGAAACATTTTCCAGGGTTTGTTTTTCTTTATTTCATTATTTTTTTTACACAACAGACATCACTGATGTGAAATGTTCCTTTATTTTTAATAATGTCCATTCGAAAGGAAAGGTGCCATATCTCTGTTTTGACAATTTTACATAATTCAAATCATCTGAGCCCTAAAACATAATTTTCTTGTGATGTTTCACATACTGTACATTAAGCATCCGTTCTGTTCTTTCATGTAAACACACATTTCGATAGGCTTCTACCTTAGCCTTAGAATATATTCTCTTTCCATTCCCGTGTTCTATTCAGTTCCACAGTCAAGGATGTTCTAGGTCCGGTTCTCAGACCTACAGAATGAAGTCCGATGCCTGTGTTGCTATCAGGGCATCACAAAGTGGACTTCAGGTCAGTACTGGTAATGAGTGCAACGGCTTTTCAGGTGTGCTTTTTTATACAGGTTAACTTCAAACTGTGGTACAGTCAACCTTGCATGGTGGTTGTTTCACCCGGCATGTCAACTAAGAACACATTTTTATTTACAGTGACAGCCTGGAAAATTCATCTGCCAGAATAGTGAGGAGCCAGTGTTTACTAAACTACTACATTGCCCGTTAGATGTGGTAAGAGGTCATTGGAACTCAGCCAAACAATAGCACATCGTCCTGTTCCCCCACAGCAAGATTCCTGCCTTGAAGGTGTTGGTTCTGTATATGTCATTATGCGGAGGTCAGACTAACAACACAATAGGCTTGTATGGATGTCAACCTCGACTGTTAATGTAATCCTCACTGATGAACCGCTAGCTATGCTACCAGCTTATGTGAACAGAAGGTAGCATTTAGCACTCACTTGTACTGAATCAGCAAAGGACAACCTGTAAATATTATGCTGTGAAAACAGTCCAGTTTAATACAAACGGTATTAAAATAACTAATGAGGTATTTGACCGATATCCACTGTGAGATTCAATGCTTTGACTGCTCTCTAACATCTGCATTCCATTGACCTCTTTACCACTATATAATTTGGACCGTCTTCTAATCTACACGACCCTCACTATCAGGCCAAGTTGCATTCACAATCCCCATCTGGCTTTAAAATGGATCTTCTTAAATTGTCATGGCCTTGAGGCCCACCGTCACGCAAAACTTAACATTTCAACGTTAAGCATGAAAACGATGATATCAATCCCTTGACTTGTGGCATTTGTGGAACAGAAGGCCATCTAGCGGTAACCAGTCTACACCTTTAAGGAATGGAGATGTATAGTTTGATGGATGTATATATGGACTGATGAACGGATGGATGAAAGGTCTGGGTTTGTGGGTGTGCATGCAGATAATGACCTCTTTTAAACACATTTCCGGTTGTGTAACCTAGCAGGCGCTGGAACAAAATATTAGGTTGCTAAGTGTGTCAAGGAGCTCCAGGGTTGTGTCAGGAAGGCTGTGTGTGCATAATGCAATATGAATAGAATACTTCTCCTGTTGGTTAATCCTCAGAGGATTTCAACACAGCGCGATGTGGGGATTGGATGGCTAAGTTTTTTCCCTCTCTGTCTTCCATCTTCCTGTCTCTAGAATATTCTTAGACGGGGATAGGGCACAGGAATGTTTCTCTGTAGTTTGAAGGGAACAGTGTTACAGGCGTTACACCACCAGCTGGGTGTAGTGATGCTTTGTCATGCGTCCAACATGTTGAAACGAGGAAGTAACATTTGTTCACCTCCCGAACGCAGCCTGTTCCCTACTTTGTGTACTACCAGAGTCCTGTATGTCGGACTCATTTAAAGAGCACTACTAACAGAAAGAGGGTTCCCGTTAAGATACAGTCGACAGGATACCCATGACCACAATGCAACACACTGAGGCGGGCTGTACCGAGACAGTCATTAGTCCCAACCCTCTGGCTTTTTCAACACTTACATAATGTGCAATGCAGTCATCTGGGCCGTGTTCATTTCAACTCCAACTGGGAGAAAATGGACGCCTGCAGAAAGGTCACAGAGGGAATTACCACCTCCTTTAGGCGGGCGCACAGGGCTGTCTCGACTGAACGGCTGTCTCGACTGAACGGCTGTCTCGACTGAACGGCTGTCTCGACTGAACGGCTGTCTCGACTGAACGGCTGTCTCCACTGAACGGCTGTCTCCACTGAACGGCTGTCTCCACTGGAACGGCTGTCTCGACTGGAACGGCTGTCTCGACTGAACGGCTGTCTCGACTGAACGGCTGTCTCCACTGGAACGGCTGTCTCGACTGAACGGCTGTCTCGACTGAACGGCTGTCTCGACTGAACCGGCTGTCTCGACTGAACCGGCTGTCTCGACTGAACCGGCTGTCTCGACTGAACCGGCTGTCTCGACCGAACGGCTGTCTCGACCGAACGGCTGTCTCGACCGAACGGCTGTCTCGACTGAACCGGCTGTCTCGACTGAACCGGCTGTCTCGACTGGAACGGCTGTCTCAACTGAACGGCTGTCTCTGACGATGTCGAGTGATTGAGGGAGCGAGCGATTGATTGATTGGCTGTGACAGCGTGCGCATGGCTTCATTAGCCTGGTCAGACCTGATTATTGACAAATAGTTTGGGAGCCCATTAATTAGGTCACGCTTCATGTTTTACTGTTTGAGCCGCGACCCCAGCGGTAATTGCAGCATGCTCAGTCAACGGTCAGACGCGTCCTGTGCTCTTAAGTGTTTCCCAAATGGAACCCTATTCACTTTGAGCCCTGGTCAATGGCATTGCACTATAAAGGAAAAAGGTTGCTACTGCATTTGGAACACATCCTATGAGGTGATGGAAACAGACGACATGGCATTATCTCCATGTTCATCCCGAAGTCCTGTTAATACTGTTTCTTATGTTCTTGTCAATTGTGGTCACTCTTCTTAGAATTGAAACATATTCTTTCTATGAAATCTGCCAAAATCGGTTGGGTAATGGTTAATTTGACCTTTGTTGGAGGTCAGAGCCCTCTATAGCGTCACATGGGGGAACGAGGAGGTCCATTTGACAAATGCCTTCATACATCATAATCAGATATTGGACACGTTCCACGTGTCCTCTACCAAGGTCCATAAGTACCCCAGGTAGCTGGAAATGGACCCAATCCCCACTATAAGAGAGTTCTGCCTGTTCATAACATCTAGTTAAGGTCGCATTGAATTCAATTTGAAATATCACTGGTCACTTCTCTCAGCTGTAATTATCTATAGAAAATAATGTATGTTACATATTAAGCCGGGGAATAGAGGATATTAAATGCCAAATGATGACATGATAATTTTACTGAAAAATAATTACAAAAATCCCCAAATCTCTAATTCTGACGGCGCTCGAAAGACGGGACACATTTGTGGTCTATTGGACAGTTAGTGCTTTTTTCTTTGCCTCATTAGGTTTCAAGCTGAGTCTTTGCCATTCATTTTAGAAGCGTGTGGTTTTAAGTGAAGCTGTGACACCTCTTCTAACATCCAACTGTTTGCCCTCAAGCTCTCAAAAATTATCTGAACCGTCAAAACCGATTCTTACAGAATGAATCGCACCTTGACTGTAGAGACAGAGAGGGAGAGCGCTTTTAAAAGGAACAGATTCCCTACAGCTTGTTGCCGACAGTTACAATAAATGCCACCCCAGAGATGTTTGAAGGCAGCAAGCCATTGTAAAATGTTTGAAGGTATCCTCCTCCCAGAATGCTTTGCTTTGTATGTTTTAGCCTTCCTGTCTCACTGTATTGAAACACTGTTATTTAATCAGGATGCTGCATCCTTCTGTTAGTTCTTTTCTCATCAAAGAACCGTATCTCCATTAGTCTCAACAAGACAAAACTTTATTGTCATTTTAATATTTTTTACAACTGTTGTTTTTTTTCCCCTTGTTCAAAAGGAATTGCAAAACACACACAGACACACTAACCTCTACACCTAGAATGGACCATCTGAACACACTAAGCCCCCTCTCTCTCACTCCTCTCTCTCACTCCTCTCTCTGTCTCTCTCTCCTCTCTCTGTCTCTCTGTCTCTGTGTCTCTTTCCATCTCTCTCTGTCTTTCTGTCTCTTTTCGTGTCTCTCCTCTCTCTGTCTCCTCTCTCTGTCTCTTTCTCTCTCTGTCTCTCTCTCTCTTTTCGTCTCTCTCTCTCTCTGTCTCTGTGTCTCTTTCCGTCTCTCTCTTCTCTCTGTCTCTCTCTCCTCTCTCTGTCTCTTTCTCTCTCTCTCTTTTCGTCTCTCTCTCTCTCTGTCTCTGTGTCTCTTTCCGTCTCTCTTCTCTCTGTCTCTCCTCTCTCTGTCTCTCTCTCCTCTCTCTGTCTCTCTCTCTCTCTCTCTGTCTCTCTCTCTCTCTCTCTCTCTGTCTCTCTCTCTCTCTCTCTCTCTTTTCGTCTCTCTGTCTCTGTGTCTCTTTCCGTCTCTCTCTTCTCTCTGTCTCTCTCTCCGTCTCTCTCCTCTCTCTATCTCTATCTCTCCTCTCCTTTGTTCATTCAGAATGCGTCTGGGTACAAAACAAAGGAAAAGACACCGATGATGGAACAGGCATTCATGTATTAAATGACAGGGAAAGACTGGGGTGAAAATGAAAAGACTCCCTCCCAAATGGCACCTTGTTCCTCTGATACTGGACTACTTCTGGACTATGCAGGAAACAGGAAGCTGTTTGTGAGGCAGTCAGGCATGCCCTGGTTGGGAATGATGAACATGACATTTCTCTGGAATTATTGTTCTGTACAATTTTGTACAAGGTACTTTCACTCCTCTGATGGCTTGGTTGTGTCTGGTGGGGAACGCCGAAACAGAGCCACAAGCCAGGCGTCCGTTCTCAAACACCCCCGAACATTGGATCTTTTCAGATGGATCAAATGGATCAATTCCATGTTCGTGGTTTGTTCACTGTCGGTTGCAATTCCACTGAAGGTCTTTTTTAAAACAGGATGAGCTGATCATAAAACTCATGAACCCTTGGAAACATTGGAGATGTAGTTATTCCTCTGGTTGTGAATGGGTTTGGACAAGGGCGTGGTCATCATGAGTTCCACAGAGGTTCAGATACAATTTCCCTCTGTGTCCATCCAGCCGCCTGTCTCTCCATCCGCCTGTCTCTCCATCCGCCTGTCTCTCCATCCGCCTGTCTCTCCACCCGCCTGTCTCTCCATCCGCCTGTCTCTCCATCCGCCTGTCTCTCCACCCGCCTGTCTCTCCATCCGCCTGTCTCTCCACCCGCCTGTCTCTCCATCCGCCTGTCTCTCCACCCGCCTGTCTCTCCATCCGCCTGTCTCTCCATCCGCCTGTCTCTCCACCCGCCTGCCCGTGTGAGTGTCCAGCTAAGAAGTCCACTTCTCTCACAGGCTCCAAACTTAAAGCTGTGTCAGGGACAGTCCGATAAAACCTCCCATTGTCGAATCTCCTGTTGTTTGTTGTCTGTCTGTCCATCCGTATGTCTGATGTCGTTTCTCATGTCAAGGGCAGTTTCATGGTCCGTCCATACTATCCTGTCATTACCTCCGACCCCAGACTACAAACCAACCAGCGTGTCGTCACCTCTGACCCCAGACTACAAACCAACCGGCGTGTCGTCACCTCCGACCCGAGACTACAAACCAACCAGCGTGTCGTCACCTCCGACCCCAGACTACAAACCAACCAGCGTGTCGTCACCTCCGACCCCAGACTACAAACCAACCAGCGTGTCGTCACCTCCGACC
>JACXGJ010017850.1:0-10774 GCA_016801105.1 Esox niger
CGTGTGCGTGTAACGCGATACAGTAGTTAGTACTGTTTTACCCTTCCGGGTCTCCATACATCTGCCGTGTTGACAAAATCATGGCGACCTCAATGTCATTTCTAGGTTTGGGACGTGTTTCTCTGCTAAATACAGCCACAAAAGTATTCCTGAATCCTACAAGGTAATGATAAATTATTTTACGACATGGTTGTATTCATATGTATGAAATATTTGTGTTGCGTATTACATTTCTATTCTCCTATCCGCTAAGCATCCCAGTTGTGAGTTAGCTTGCTAACTGTTATATCTAGATAACAATAAACAACTAGCTAAGGTTTTTGTAAATTATATGATTTACATTGCTTTAAACGAGGCCCCTTCATGTTACGTTTCGTTTTGGGTTCTTGGGATATCTTTCTTGACTGATTATAAGCATGTTTTCTTTGATTTGTGAGTTGCGATGCTAGCGCTAACGTTAGCTAGCTATCTAGCTGTGTTTGTCCTATTTTTTTAGCTAGCTAAGCTATATCGTATGTACGTTCATTTTCCTAACTACATATCTTGCATTGCTAGTTAGACTCAATATTAGTTTTACTCACTTATCTTGAAATGTAACCTAGAGCGTTTTAATGAGAAAAATCGTATATTTACAGTTTGTTTCAAAGCCATCTTTGTGACAGGTTTACAGAATATATTTATTCGACATACAATCACGGAGAAGTAGGCATTGTTGGCTAGATACATTGTCTTAATTGCCTTGTAGTGAGTTACTTAATATAGTAGGCTAAACCTGAATGACCGTTATACACTGTCACCATATTTCTAATCCAAGGCGTTTGGCCATGTTCAAATTGAGACGGTAGGCACTATTTATTGAAGCTGCCAATTGAGGACCTGTGACGAATCTGTTTCTCAAACTAGACATTAATGTACTTGTCTTGCTCAGTGTTGCACCGAGTTCTCCCAGTCTTCTCCCTATTCTGGTTAGAGCCAGTTTGCACTGTTCTTTGCAGGGCGTTTTACACAGCATTGTACAGGATCGTCAGTTTCTTGCATAGAATAGCCTTAATTTCTCAGAACAAGAGTAGACCAATGAGTTTCAGAATACATCAATCTTTTTGTTTCTGGCAATTTTGAGCCTGGTATCAAACCCACACAAGGCTAGAAAATAACTATGGCCCTCTGGCCCTGGGCCAGTAAAAAGTCAAGTCGGGACTAATGAAACTAGGAACTCACTGTCCCAATCGCTCCATTACTATATAATTTAAGACTGAAAAAAGTAATAATCGCATTATATACTCAACATCCTCCATTTGTTTGGTAATCTGTCACATGCACATATCTGCCTTGCAGCTCATTCAGCTGGTGGCCAGTTGAGAGTTGATAGGGGAAGTGACATGTCGCTGTCTGGTGTTGTTTAACTATATAAAACATTTACAACTTGCCGCGTTATTCAAGTGAAGAAGGTGGCAGTGAAGGATGACTACGTTTTTACCTCAGTGGAAAAAATAATCGACCTGTTTCGACTTAGATGGATGTCTGCTTCACTTTGTCGTCTGTCGTAAATATGTTCCCGGCCAGAGCGGACGAATGTGGGTCTTTTTTACAAAAGCACTGACAACTTTCACAAACCGTCCCTGATCAGCCATGCCAATAGCAAACAGCACCTGGTCTGCATGACAGCCCCGCGGGTGGCTGACAGTCCGTCTTCAGGGTGCTTGACTGTACTGGTCAGTAATATAAGTGCAGGTGCCCATTGAGTGATTGCATGCCTTATAACAACCACGAACCACAGGTAATACTGACCAGATATTCACCTGCTTCCCCCAGAGATGAATGAGTTATTATATTTTGTTTAAAAGTCAAAGGTTTTGATGAGTGTTATCTTTTTATTATTTTGTTTAATTAGAAATGTGATGAAAGAACTATAAAATGACTTATTATGTTTTTATATATCCAGGATTAATTTAATAAAGTATTCAACATGTTAAGTACCTAAAGCTTTTGGTGTTATGTTGTAACGATGATAAATTACAACTTTTGGAGGGCGGGACACATTTTTATTGTTTTGGCCAGAAAGTTTCAAACCCACTTGCCCCTCTGGGCCATTAAAATCAGCTGTTTCCATATACAATAGTGAGCTTTTTATCACCCCCCCATCAGGTCTGTTTCCCCCAGTCTGTCTACCTGTCTGTCTCTCTCTCTCCCCAGTCTGTCTGTCTGTCTATCTAGCTGTCCTTGGTCTGCCTCTCTATTTGTCTGCCTGCCTGTCCTGCCTGCCTCTCCTGTCTGTCAGTGATTTTGATCTGTGGCTGTTTCGTGACTGGCCTGCACGTTGGCTATCCTCATGTTAGCCTGGGTGAACTTAGTTAAGTGTTGCTTTGACCATTGTTTCATCTGAGCACCGCAGTGTCCGATCAGGCTGCTCGGGCCACGTCTCTCGCAGCCAGCCTGGGAAATGGGCACATTGCTGTTTCGTGACAAGCTAGAAGCCGGTTGTCCATGTTTTGGTCTCTTAGAGCGCCCCGGTCCACTGCCATGTCCTCTCTCTCTCCTGGTACCCGGTGATTGGTCACACTTCCTGGCTGTTTCGTGACAAGTCAGCAGCACGTTCACAGCTAAACCGGAGCAGTCGCCCGGGGAGGTCTGGCATCAGAAACAGCTGACCTACCTAGGTTGAAATGGTGTAGAAAATCCTTCAAGTACAAAAGCGGAGTTTGATGAGCGTGTCTAGCGTGATAGAACCCGTGGAATAATAACAGCCAAAACCCCGCCCCTTTGATACTCCGGGCAAGCTTGGGGGAGCAAATGCTCAAATACTGTTGGAACCCAGCCCGTCAAGCCAACAGGCATGTAGGAGCCTGCCAGAAATTCTGCCAGACAGAACTCATGGGGAAGGAACCCTGCTCCCCCCTCTTCCTACTCTCCTTACACTTCTGTTCTTTCTTTCATGAGTCCTCCATGACAGTTAATTGTTGTGGAAGTTCATAGCTTATAGCCAAATGTTGGGTGTGTGTGTGTTGGTATGTGTGTGCCTGCCCGCTCTCCATGAAACGTCTGTTCCAACTTCCTGTCACGCTCTTCCAGGTCGGTAAGCACGTCGGGATGGAGGCTGGCAGAGAAAAACGGACAAGACACGCAACTCATCACCGTGGACGAGAAGCTGGTGAGTAGTGTAATACACACCGGGCTTTCCATGAGGAAAACGTGGTGCCGGACGTTTGACCCGCTGGTGTCGGAATATCCTGGAAATGTAAACGGACCTCCATATGCTTCTGGTGTGTCACTCGGATTAGACTATGACCGTTCTTCTTAATGATATGAATCCAATGACCTGGTGACCTGGAGTGGCTGGCCAAGGCCTCCTAGTGTGGGCGTGGCCAGGTCTTCTGTCAGTCTCGTCCCATGGTTACGTCTCCACATGAGTTCTGGCCTTGTTTGAAGCCAGCTGTACCAATCAACCCAAATTGGACGGAAATCAACCATTTCAACCATAACATTGTAATAAATTCTTAAGGACCGCCTCAGTTAAACGTTGTCAATGTATTCATCGACGGCTTTCTGTGAAGATTTTCCCTTCCCTCATGTTTAGATTATACAGACCTGCAGATCACAGCTCTGACGTCATTGGCTTATTTGATGTCTCCAGACGTCCAAGGTCGTTACCGCTAGGCTTCCCCTTCATCTGGTCAGTGTCATGCTGTTGTTCGCGTAGCGCAGCCTAAACAATGATAACCAGCTGCATGGCTGCTTTTAACACGCCAAGGTTAACTGGCTGGATCATCCCTGTCGACAGGTACACTTCTAGCAGTAGGTTTTTCACTTGTAGCCCAGCTGATTAAGTGTGGCAACTTTCAATAGATAAAAAGCATTGGTTAAATAATCAGCTACGTCCCAAATGTGACGTGTTGCATGGTTAGCGACTTGTTTGATAGCTTATGTCCCTGATATCTCGCATGAAAACAATGAGTTTTATGCTGGCCGACCTGTTAGGTTGACCTTGGCTAAAATGAGTCGTTTTGTTTAGAGGGCAATGAAATGTGAACAGTTGTAGCGTCCATTAAAGTTTGCCCCGGTCGATAGTTGTTGTCGTTGTGGTCTGAGCCGGCTTCATTACGTTCACCTATTCTGTACACTCACATCTGCATGCCGTTTAGCGGACCTGCTGTTGTTAGTCAATGAGTTTTCACACCGGCCACCTGTGGGAAACTAACCCAACACCATGGCTCTGCCAACGTGGACAGCTGACCGGCTGGACTTACAGTGTTGGTTGTTGACACAGCTAGGATGGAGTGAGACTTCTTCTCGGAACAGAGTCTCTCCAACCCAGCGCAAACCTGCTTGTGTCAGTAATTACTGTTTGGTTAGGCATGCTGTGGCGCTCCAGGGTCTGGCTGGCGTGGTCCCCACTGATACACAGTGTGTTGCAGAAATCCTCTGGCTGCAGAGGGGTCACCTGAACCTGCCCCCCCCCTCACGGTCAGATGTCGAATCACACTGTGACTGGCCACAGACAGACAGCGCCTGGTCGGATCAGACAGGAAGAGGCTCCTCGTTCACATTAACATGAAGACAACTAATGCTCTTTCAAAGATTTCTAATTGATTCCCTTGAAGGAGCTGTGGTCTTACCAGAGAGGGAGGTCATTCTGGACATGGTCCTTCAGTGCCTGTTGGCTTGATTTGCATTCATTTGCAGCCATCACTCTCCGGTCTGGTTGGTGCCATTTTATCTTGTTGTCTTGGAAAAGCAGCTTGTCCAAATCATGTCTTTATGTGAGGCTGAATAGGCAGGGTTTAGAGTTTATGTAAAGTGAAAATATCCCTTTTTAAAAGTTCCCAAATAAAGCTGGTGATGCAATATTCAGTAGCAATGTGCCTCAGCATTTTCAGCAATCATTGTCTTGGGTTTCCGCCTCCATTTTTCTTCAACAGACAGACGATTAACTGCCGTGTCTGAACAGTAACACGGCTGTGTGTCACAGAAGTTGAGGCTGGAGTGAATGTGTGCGTCTGAACGAAACGGAGCAACTCAACCCTCCAGCGTGACACCAGGTTCTCCGTCTCACAATGTGGACATGGAAGCGTGACTGGCTACTAGAGAGGAACGCTGTCTGAGCCCCCCACTGCCGCCCCCCCGTCCCTCCTTCTGCAGGATATTTTTAGCACCGGGAGTTAAGGCCCACAGTTCACGGGTGTGAGGTCTCTGAGCCTGCCTGTCTGTCCTGACCGCCCGGGGTAGGGTGACCTGCACTGGAGCGCGCTACGCTGACCCTCCCTCTCCCCTCCTCTCTTCCCTCCCTCCAGCACAGACATCTCGAGTGTCTGTTTTGTCTGGTCGCCCCCTTGTACGGCGTGCTTGGCAGGAATCTCCAGGCCGGCCGGCTGTAGGGGAGAGGGCTCTTTGAAGGGGCCCCGAGACGAGAGGCTGTTATTGTGCTCCACTAAATACAGATTTCATTTAGTCAACACACTTCTTCTACGGGGGGGAACCTCTTCAGGCCTCTGGCCTTGCTGTGCGGCTGGAGGAAATGGCCGGCCGCCTGCTCAGTTTTTGAAGTGGAGAGGGGAAGGGGAAAACACACATCTGTTGTCCCAACGCCGGACTCTTCTTTCTGGTAGATGAAGAATAGAGAAGTTGGTACTTTTTGATATTTTGATTGTATATCTGTCATTTCAACATGAAATTATGCAAGATATTGCTCTAGACCTTTCATGTCCTGAACTTAACCCTAACCCTTACCATACTTGACCCTTGACCCTGTTTGGGTTTCCGTCTCTTGACTGGACAGCCGTGTTTCCATCCAGTTCCTATCTGGGGACTAGTTGTATCTGTTGCAGGTATTTGTTTACTGCTTTACCATTATTTTACTGTTATTCAAGCAGGGACCACGGTCTCTGTTCTCCTACGAGGTCCCGGCATGTTTAGACTAGTAGCAGTTACGCAGTAGAAGGTAGGTACGGATGCTACAGTGAGAGAACAGGCAGGGACATAGGAAACAACTACCAATGTGTTACTGTGTGCAATGTGTAACACAATCCTAAAACGAAACGACTGTTCCCGACTGCAGAGGTCGTAATGAGGGTTTTGGAGGTGCAAAAACGAACCAGTCCCCGCTCTGCTGTCCCGGCCATGTGCTTGTGGGACTCCCTCCCTTCTTGTCGTGGTAACCTGAGAATCATGACGACCCTTAGCAACAGCTGCTGCTTGCCCTACAGTACGCAACCAATCAAAACACACCAATAAGGCTACACTGTTTGTTGGTATCGGTGACGCTCCTCCTGCACCTCCAGTCCATAATAAGTACACCCGTCTTAGCACCTACCGTCTCAACTCTTCCTTAAGTCGTGGCTGTTGATGACAGTGTGTTCTCAGTCACCCTGCAAGGTAAAAGGTTAGCAGAAATAAAATAAAAATGTCTTCCAAGCTGGTTGCGAGGAGTGGTGAGTGAAGCCCACTTGAGGATGTGGTCCTGCTTCTGGGTCAGAACGGTTTACTGGGATCGGGCTGAGTTAGGCTGGCGCATTGGCCCTGGGGCCCTGGAGGCCGGGTTAGGGGTCACTAGTTTGACATAGGGTGTCCAATAATTGTGTGCATGTGGAGCTAAAGGGATAGTGGCTTCTCTCCTCACGTTCTTCTGTCGGCACGTCAGACACAAAGTCTGCAGGTCAAGCTCCCGGCCATAACATCCTGCTAGTAGACACCCTAGGTTGGAGGTTAAGACCAGAGGATTATAAATAATATCCCTAAACTCTTTGCGTAAATGAGGAAGAATTCTAAACAACGGGTGCAGCTAGACTAGTTAGCAGAGAGGGCTCTGGACACCTCAGTCTGTTCCTTTTCAAATGTTTACTGAAGGAAGCTTCCTCTGAATCTGAATATCTTCAACCTAGTAGATAATAGGGATGTGCATGACTAATATTTTCACTATCGATAATTCCTCAGCTTGTCTGCGAATATTGTAATATGTTATGCAATAAATTCAGTGTTTTATTGAAAAATTTGTTTAACATCTTTAATGTTTTAGTATGAACAGTTAGTCTAGATATACATACTATGGAAACATTCGGATTCAGAAATACCATAACAGCAGCAAATAAGGTAATGCACAGGCCTGTCAAGTCATTAGTATTTTATAACAAGTGGTTTATTTCAGGTTGTTTTTACAAGCTTTTCCATTGATTACAGTTGTAAATGAACTGTAAACATCATAAAAAAACAAGCTTTGTTACCCATGAATTTGTTTGAATTTGTTGAATTTTGTGTTTTGTTGCCTCACAACCTGGAATTAACATGGATTGCTTGAGGATTTGCATCATTAAGTTTACACAACATGCCCACAACTTTGAAGATGTTTTTTTTATTTTTTGTGAAGCAAACAACAAATAGGACAAAATTGCAGAAAGTCAATGTGCAATGACTATTCACCCTCCTAAAGTCAATACTTTGTAGAGCCACCTTTTGCAGCAATCACAGCTCCAAGTTGCTTTGGATAAGTCTCTATGAGCTTGCCACATCTTACCACTGGGATTTCTGCCCATTCCTCCTTGCAAAACTGCTCCAGCTCTTTCAGGTTGGATGGTTTGCGCTTGTGAACAGCAATCTTTTAGTCTGACCACAGATTTTCTATTGGATTGAGGTCTGGGCTATGACTAGGCCATTCCAACACATTTACATGTTTCCCCTTAAACCACTCAAGTGTTTCTTTAGCAGTGTGTTTGGGGTCATTGTCCTGCTGGAAGGTGAACCTCCATCCTAGCCTCAAATCACGCACAGAGTGGTGCAGGATTTGCTCAAGAATATCCCTGTATTTAGCACCATCCATCTTTCCCTCAACTCTGACCAGTTTCCCAGTCCCGGCTGCTGAAAAACACGGTGTTCTGTGGGTGATGTGATGTGTTGGGTTTGCGCCAGACATAGCGTTCTTTGATGGCTGAAAAGTTCAACTTTATTCTCATCAGACCAGAGAACCGTCCTCCATACATTTTGGGAGTCTCCCACATGCCTTTTTGCTGAAAGTAATGGCTTTCTTCTGGCCACTCTGCCATAAAGCCCAACTCTGGTGTGTACGGCTTATTGACGTCCTATGTACAGATACTCCAGTCTCTGCTGTGGAACTCTGCAGCTCCTCCAGGGTTACCTTCGGTCTCTGTGCTGCCTCCCCGATTAATGCCCTCCTTGCCCGGTCCGTGAGTTTTGGTGGGCGGCCGTCTCTTGGGAGGTTTGCTGTGCCATGTTCTTTCCATTTGGTTATGATAGATTTGTTGGAGATTTTGATATTCTTTCATAGCCGAACCCTGACTTGTACTTCTCCACAACATTGTCCCTTACTTGTTTGGAGAGTTCCTTGGTCTTCATGGCAGTGTTTGGTTAGTGGTGCCTCTTGCTTAGGTGTTGCAGCCTCTGTGGCCTTTCAAAAAAGGTGTGTACATGTACTGACAGATCATGTGACACTTAGATTGCAAACAGGTGGACATCATTTCACTAATTATGTGACTTCTGAAGGTAATTGGTTGCACCAGAGCTTATTATGGGCTACATAAGAGGGTGTGAATACATATGCACATGCCAATTTTCCCCAAAATTGCTATATATTCATTTCTCATTTTACTTCTCCAACTTCTGATCCATCACATACCATTCAGATAAAAAAAACATTGAACTTAATGCTGTAATGTAACAAAATTGGTGAAAAGCCAAGAGATGTGAATCCTTTTGCAAGGCACTGTATATTTAACACACACACATTTTGTATTTTGTTGTTATGGCCAGAAAACATTGACACAAAGGCATTAGCTAATGTAAGGCAATTCAATATATATAATGTCTTGCCTTACATTTGCTGATGTCTTCGTTTCAATGTTTTCTGGCCTTAACAACAAAATGTATTAGACCATCGTTTTATGTAAAGTCCCTTAGAACTATACTTTCCAAAACAAAACCACGCTTAATATGTAGACTAACAGAGTTGCGTTACAGTCTGCATTAAATCAGATAGATCTACCGATGCGTTCCAGTGACAGAAAACATCCTTGAAATGAAACTTAATTTGAAAAAAAAACAATGTAAAATTAAAGAACAAAAACCAAACACAATCTGGCTAGCATATCCATAGATGCAAGATCTTAACAAAATTGAAATGATCATTAGGCAATGTCCATATTATTGTGATAATTTATTGTTGTCTTGATAAATTAGCATGTCCGCGTGATCCGGAAGTAGACAAGTAGGCTTACATTTTCTGGCTATCAGGTCCGCCGAGAAAACCCTTTCAGGTGATGACAGGATGCGTAGGTATGCTTTCTCTAGCCGTAATAATTTCCTGTACTTGGTTGTTAAAAAGATTTGTTTGGTCTGTAAGAAATATCCGGTCATTACTGCCGCCAAGTGAGTTAGTACAGATAGTACATTTAGATCGCTAGTACAGCAGGTTTGATACATGCCCACCTTGTCAAAATGTCGCCAATTCGTTCTTACCCTTAGTAACTAACCTTTATACGCAATGTATCCTGTATGACCAACCAGAACTACACATGGTCCGTCACTGACGAAATTGCTTAAGGCTAGCGGAGAGTATTAATGCCCGGAGACATTGTCTTAATTAAATATACAAAGGTTGTCTTTTTCCTGAAAATTCTGTTAAGGTTAGCCTGAAGTGTTTAAGTTCTGCTCCACCAACTAAACCACATGGATGTTTCCTCTTATTCCAACTTGCCTCTGATGTTTTGGATAACGGAGGGCTCATACGTTTGAGGCATTCATCAGACGCTATTGTCCACATTTGAGAGTCTTCCAGTGAATGCTTATGTTATCTAATTTATCATTTTGGTGGGGCATCTGCACACAAGATCACTGGTATGTACACCCTGCTCAACCAAGTAGCAGTCCACCGACTCAGTGCTGGGAAGAAGATAAATTATAATAAATATTGCAAGGAGTACTTCTTGAAAACACTCGCATGCTAAAACACACATATTGGACCGGGGGTCAAAGGGCGTCGCGGGAACCTGGTGCCTGGCGAGCAATGGGGAAGTTACGAGCACTGTGGT
Source organism: Esox niger (assembly GCA_016801105.1). Taxonomy (NCBI): domain Eukaryota; kingdom Metazoa; phylum Chordata; class Actinopteri; order Esociformes; family Esocidae; genus Esox; species Esox niger. Next base: position 10,032 of record JACXGJ010017850.1, read on the forward strand.
CATGTTTGCCGACTCAGGACATGCCCTCGACCTCTGACCCCGGTCCTGCCTGTGCTGCTTACCACTTTGCAAGCCACAGAATCCCCATTTGACCTGTGGATTTGAACTTATTTCCAATAACTGCACTGTCCCTCTATGAAGAGGAATAGATCGCCGAGGTCTATAAGCTAATGTGCAGACTAGTGCACTCATGCACGCACAGTTAATTCAAGCCTGATTCCTGGTTTTGTTATGTTTGTATTTTCTTTTTTTCCCTTATGTTCCCTGCCTCAGGAAATAGGCTGCAGCTAGCTGGTGTGCTTTTTGTTTTGTTTCTGTTTTGCCAGCTTAATTCAAAGCCTACAGCGTGAAACCACAAAGGAACTACCAGATCTCTTCTGTTACCTCTATTGCGTCACAAGTCCTGGTTGAGGAGCAGTGCAGGGCCTTTTCACAACTAGACATACGGTCCATGCCCTGCCTCTACTGTTGTGACAGAACATTGCCTGTCTCTTTCTGCCTCTACTGTTGTGACAGAACATTGCCTGTCTCTTTCTGCCTCTACTGCTGTGACAGAACATTGCCTGTCTCTTTCTGCCTCTACTGCTGTGACAGAACATTGCCTGTCTCTTTCTGCCTCTACTGCTGTGACAGAACATTGCCTGTCTCTTTCTGCCTCTACTGCTGTGACAGAACATTGCCTGTCTCTTTCTGCCTCTACTGCTGTGACAGAACATTGCCTGTCTCTTTCTGCCTCTACTGCT
>JACXGJ010017851.1:0-10774 GCA_016801105.1 Esox niger
CCCCCCCCCCCCCCCCCCCCCCCCCCCCCCCCCCAATAGCTCTGATGGTCCTCAGTGTCCCATTGAGCTGTGTGGCTGGAGAGGCAAGACCTCCATCAGAGCTTTCGTGCCCCGCAACGAGAGGTTCCACTACCTTCGCATGTTGGGGGTCGAGGTATTCCGGGACAAACAGGGCCAGGGGCCCGGTACCAAGGATGGAGAGGAGAAAGTGGATGGGGAGGTGAAAATGAATGTGGAGGTGAAAGAGGAAGAGATGGTAAAAGATGGAGAGGAGGGCGGGCAGACAGAGAATAGGATAAAAGATGGCAGCATAAAAGATGAGTTGAAAGAGGTTAAAATTGAGGCGCCGAGCCCCTGAGGGGACAGGAGCAGGAATGGGGTGCAAGCGGCCTTGGGAGACGTTCACCAGCCTCTGAGGACTGTAGAAAGAGGGACGGCAACGCGTGCATCTCAGTATTCTTAAAGGATTCTTCTGCTGTCTCGTTCAAAGCGGTATTAAAAACAGGCGTGAAGTACAGGTATATTCCTGAAGGTCTTCCTCCACATGTATATTTCTATTTCAGTGCAAACGTCGATGCGGGAGACACTTTGTAATGTTGAGATACAAGGAGGAAGGAGGGATGGCAGAGCAAGAGGGAGGATAAGATGCTGTATGAATGAGTTTCGCTGGCCACATTAAGAATAGACCACCGTGAGTGAGAACAGGGGTGTTTGGTAGCTCTGTATTTCTTCTAAACCACTGCCATTGCAGAAAGGCCACCCCTCTTAGACAGAGCAACTGCACTCTTCCATGCTCCCACAGATTTGGCATGCCTCTGGGGTCAACACTCGAGTGGCTTGTTTTATTTTCTACTTCTGATTTTTAATTTCACAGATACACACTGTCAAAACATGGTGTTTATTATTTTTCTCATTGTGCATGTTTGAAAGCCATTTCATTTTCTATCATTGTAAGTAAGAAGAAATATGAAATTGATTAAAAGTATTACATTTTAATTCAGTCTCTGTTTAAGTACCTTTTTATGGGAATTGAATTTAGGCTGGTTATAAGTTACATTTGTCGCATCCTTTAACAGCTGTAGACTAACCGTTAAATACTTACCAATGCAATACCATTTACATAAAATACAAATAGAACCATTTGCCTTTATGCAGATTGCAACAAAGGATTTTCAGTGGATTAAAAATGTCCTTGTTTGCAGTATCGTGGTCTCTAAGTGATTCAATATAATCCACGAGGAGCAGAACAGAATCATTCAGATGTAGCTATGTACGGCTCATCTTTTTGGCAGAAATGTATGATTTAAGCAGTTCATGCATTACATTGCAAATCAAAATGGTCAAGTATTGTCCCACAGGCGATGAAGTGTGTTTGGACAAGCTGGCACAATAAACAAGTAAAATCAACTCATAAGCTCTACACAACACTGGATGAGGCTGTTAAGTGGGATGGAATAAGGCTGTGCTGCCTAGAAAAACCTGCCATGGTGTGAGGTGACTAATACAAGCCATTAAATGTTATGGCTGCTTTAAGGGAGCGTGGTTTATTTGCAAAGATGGGGGAACCTGCAAGGTCAACCATCTCTGCAGCACTCCATCAATACTGACATTATGGTACTGGGGCTAGATTGAAGCCATTCCTGAGTAAAAGGCAGATGACATGCCGTCTAGAGTTTGACAAATAGCACTGAAAGACCCGGACAGCGTGAACAAAAAGATGATCTGGTCTGATTTTTGGTCTGTCCAAAATCAAATAGATATTCCTGAATGCCTAAAGATACCTTTGGTGAAACAAGATATACCACTCACCATCTGGCTAATATCTGTCATGTTGTGGAGATGCTTCTCAGTAGCAGGGCCGGGAGAACCAATCAGGGACCGGAGAACTGGTCTGGAGTGAGGACAGGGTGAACGGAGCAAAATACAAATGTCCTTGAGGAAAACCTGATCGAGAGCGCATAGGACCCCAGACTAAGGAGAAGATTTATCTTTCAGCTCTCAAAGGCACTTGTACAAAGTACTGATTAAAGGGTCTGAATTCTTATGTACATGTGGTGTTTGTGTGTTTTTGCTTTGTAATTATGGGGTATAGTGTTTATGGCAACAAAGAAACAGTTATACATTTAGCCTGCAACAAAATAAAATATGCTGGAGAAAGTGCACACTTTCCGAAGCCGCTGTCAATCAATAATTGACACATCAATCTCTGGATTGGGACAGACTGCAACGAAGAAACAGAACTATTGTATCCTCTCATATTGTCTCTCTGTAGCTAAGATTTCAGTACTTTCTATTAATGACTTCCTTTTAAAATACATAATGGGAAAAGAGGATAAAGAGGTTTTGTGGAATCTTCATATACTTTATTCTACAAAGTTATCTCGGACCTATTGTAACTTGATGACTGCAGACATTTTTGATAACTTTTCTTTTTCTAAAGGCAACCAACCAAACAGGTCGGTGGGCCATCGATTTGCGTAGAAATGCAATACGTTTGATTTACAGTTAGTTACAGTTTATTTAAATAATTGTATTGCAACAGGGTGTTTAAAGGTACTGGGTGGTTAGGGTGAAGGCATATTCAATCCGCTCACTTCCCAGCCGCCCTACATCTGATGTTTATTAGTCATCTTCGCTGCCATGACGACCGGAGTCTTGACGACCATGCAGCCCCCTCACCTCTCATTGGTGCTGAGAGGAAAAGCAAGACTATTATGGCTTGTTCTCGTTCTGTTCAGTCATTTCAATTCAGCTGAAGGAGGGAGAACAAAGAAAAATACTTATTCTGTCTCATTTCCTCTTCCACCATTCTCTTCCCTTTCTTGCTAATCGGACATATAGTAATGTGAAGAGAAAGCATTACAGGTTGTAGACAAGAAAATGGCAAAATGAGAGAGATGCGCTAGGCTAAGGGGCGGAAAGGGTAGAACAGGGGTGTGGGAGAAGAGAAATGCGGGATTCAAGGAGAGAACTTATAGGTAATATAAGAACAGCAAAGAGCAATGCATGAATGCTTTTCAAACAACATCCTCTTCCCCACTGGTACACAGCCACCAGTTTTGACTAGAATAGCACCTGCTCCCTATTAATGCACTACCGGTTAGGTGCTCTGGACAAAAGTAGTTAAGTAGCTACTTAGCGTAATAATTATTAATGTTAGCAATGATACCGTTGTGCTATAAAAACAAAAACAATCTGATCTTTCTATGAAGGAAGCTACCGTTTGTTGCAATAACTGTAACCATGTTGAAAATAATTATACATTGTAAAGGGGATTGTTAGCGACAGCTAAATAAATATTTACCACACTTTGATTTGACGTTTTGGTTATGTTAAACGTCTGTGGCCCAAATGCGATTTCCGAATACATTGTTCGATTCATATTTGAACTCGTTACACCAGGCAGTCAAATCCCAATAATACCCAACTACAACCGTCTTTCAGATCCGTTGTGCAGATGCCTGCCATGATTCAAACTTGTATGGTTCAGTATCGAAATGTTACATCACGTCCAAAAATGAATCCTTGAAGTCATGACGATAAGCCATTGTATTGCTTATTGTAAAGTTAGATAGGTGGCAGTATCCAGTCTACCAACGGAGACTGGATACTGCTTCTAACGTTTAAATTAGGGTTCGATAACATTTTGGTATAAAGGATTACATTTTTGAGAATTAGGTTTAGGTTAGGATTATGAGAACATGGATTGCTGGTTTTGTGGTCCCAGCAAGGAAAGAAAAATCAATGTGCGCGTAAGCTCTGTCAACGTGAATGATGCTCAATACCTTTCATCTTTAGCTCCTTTTTCCAACTAATGCCATAATTACATCCTGGTAGGGACACATCAGTCTGTCTGCCTCTCAAGACTTTACCTTCATTTCTTTTTCTCTGCCTTCTTGTCCGTTTCTATCCATCTTAACGTGTTTCATATCTTTACCCGTCTCATCTTCTGTTCATACAGCTCATCCTTGTAACTGTATGTTTCGTTTGACTCAAATATTAAACGGTATCTCTACCCTATGTCTGCCTTTGCCCGGCCCCCTTTAATTCTTTTTGGGGGTGGGTAACTTGTTTGGAGAACTACAGGAAATCTTATTCAGTTGTACCAGGACGAAGAACGGCTGTGGCTGCCGTGTGTTTCTGTCTCTCTCCTTAAGGTTCCTCTACATTCTACATTTCACATTTCAGAGTTGAAACTCTGTGAAATGCTGGACCTTAAATATCCATAACTGTCACTTCCATTAAATTGTCTCTAAGTACTCAGACAATTGGACATTTTATATGTGTGTTCTCTAACCTTCCCAAAGTTGACAGATGACTAAAAGGGTTTGCGTGTCACCTCATTAAAACCCCATGGAAACCGAAGGTCATGGATGATCACTTTAGAGTTCCTAATTATTCAGATTTGGTTCATAAGGGGTGTCAGTTCTAGATGTACCAATAATTATGTTCATTGTTTATGAATACATTTTTATTTAAATTTTTTACATTTCCCTGTTGGACATTACCAAGGGGCCTATAGTTTGTCCAGCAATCCTTATTTTTCACAACATACAGGGTAGGATACATCCTCTGTGTATTCTCTTTTAAACAAGTAGGGTTCCCTGGAAAAAGTCTTCTTTCTGATCGTAATTAGAGTCGTATGTATTTTCCTTATATCTATCAAGCAAATAAGCTTCCACTGTCCTTTGGTGAATATCAACAACAAAATAGGTAACTTGCTTTTTAGTTAGCTAATACTAACTTTGTTTACTGTGACATACACACCTCTTCCTGAAAGAACACACAGATTGATGCGATTGGGAACAAAACCGACCAGTTAATAAAGGAAGATTTATTTGAAATGTCAATTCAATTTGCAAAAAATACACCTTTATTCAAAGAATACAACATTGTCATGTTCTTTGAGTTAAACAAAATCACTAGCCTTAGTTTGGAGTGTTTTGGAGTAGTTTTCCACTTGCAATTCAGCTTTGCTGTTGCGGGACAGGTTCCATTCATGAATTTGGACGATGCTAAGAACGCTAATTACAGACTGGGGCAGAGCTGAATAATGGATGGTTGGAAAACACGACCATCTGCATTCCAGAATAAATGTTGGCAAGTGAATATTTTGGAAAATATTACTTTTGGATGAACTATCCCTTTAACATACATGTAAATCGGATAAAAATGGACAGGATGTCTTTGAGTTACCACTTGAAGTCAGATGCTCTTGACTTCTCTTGGCACTTATCTCCAGACATTCCTCTCTTCCCCCAACCTCCTTTCCTTGTTTCCTCTTCTTAACTCCTCCTCCTCTACCGACTTCTCCTCCCCCTCCTCTTCCCTTTGCCTGTCCTCTTCCTCCGCTTCTCGTCCCCCTCCTCTTCCCTTTGCCTGTCCTCTTCCTCCGCTTCTCGTCCCCCTCCAATCTGCGGCTGTTGCATGATTCATGCTCTCTAACAGTGAGCCTGGTGGACATGAATATATATGTCTGGGATTATATAATATAAGCCCTTACGCAACACACACACATAGATTCGCATGGGGTGATGGCATTTGGGGATAGAGCTTGTGTTTCTTGTTTGGATTAAGCCAAATCCCACCCAGTCTCCAAAACACACACACATTTGTGGGTACAAACACACATATGCATGTGTGTGGCTACAGGCTTACTCCGACATTTACGAAAATCAAAAAATTCTTTTAGTTCACACGCTTACACCAAAAGTTTTGAAAACACACAGAGTTCATGGTTTGTGACAATATTTCCTGGGATTTATGTGTGGCTCATTCTTAAGGCAGCTTTAGTTCTCTCCAGCTCTTCTTCGAAAAGACAGGATTTGTGGCACAAATTCAACATACTTTTCCCTGCATTTGTGTACCGAGACCACGGCAGTCATACCTCCAAAAACGTAACGCTGTTGTGCTAAATGAAACCTCAGACATGTCATTACGATAATCGTGGGTAATCGCGGGTAAAAACATAAAATAATGTTTTTTGTTTCACATCCTGTTGCCGACTGGTCTCCATGGTGATAGGTTGCATTTCCGAGAGCAGGGTCTGCACGGTATACTTCCATCCGTGACTCCCTTACACGTCTCTGTCTCCGATTCCTCCTCTGCCTGGACCTCACAGCCATTCACAGCCATTCACCATACAGCACAGTCACAAAGATGGGGCACAGGCTGTTAAGGTGAATGTGTTCTAGACTCATGGCAGAACATGACACGCTGCCAAGGTATCTCTGAAGGTTCAAGGCCTGTGTCGCGGATATCTCATCTGCCTCGGGCTCAGGCTAAGGAGGGGTTAAGGAGGGGTACGAAGGGGATGGAAAGGAGAAGACAGGGGGGGGAGAACCGAGTTAGAGAGGATGGGACGAGGACAGGGAGAGAGGGAGATTAAGGATTGAGATAGAACAGGAGGACGATGAAGGAGGGGGTGAATGGCTGGTGCAATGCTTTATTTAGCCCATGCCTGCAGGTGTTGCCTAGTAACAGAATTGAAACGAGGAAAGTGCGCATATTGCCTTTTCTTTTTCTTTTGCTTGTTCTCAATTTTTCTCTATTTGTTTTTGCTGTTCCTTTCCCTCTCGCCTCACTGCTATGCATCTCGCAGGTAAACACACACATACACACGCGCACAGCAACCACTCTGTGGGACTGCTGATATTCATTAGCAGTGAGACGGGATGCAGTGTATCTGGACAGAAGGAGGCGGACGGGGGATCCTGATGGGAAATGGAGGTGGGGGAATGATTCATTTCATTTTAAAATAGTACTGGTTGGCTGTTTAAAATAGCAGTACTGGTTGACTTTTTAAAATAACAGTACTGGTTGACTGTTTTGGCCTCCAGGCTCTCTTTACATGCAATTTCTTTGTGCTGCCAGTTTGCCTGTAGCAGCTAACAGCTGTTGAACTTGGTTAAAAACCATGACAGATTATTACCAGATTGGAAGCGAGGTCAAATCAAAGTGGAAAAAGGTTAGCGGCCATGAAACTACACACATTTCAAGTGTGTGCTTGTGTTGGTGTGTATTTGTGTGTGTTCTTGCCTTGTTGAGATTTTTGCGTTGTGTGTATAAACGTGTGCGCTGAGTCTTGAGGCTGGTGCATACATGCGTCTGTGTGTGTGTGTGTGTGTGTGTGTGTGTGTGCGTTTTTTCTGCATTTCAACATCCTCTCCTTCAGTCCCATTGTTTACAGTGAGCCACTGCTACTTCTCCCTTCCCCTGTCTCTTCACATTCCCCCTCTCCTTCCCTCAGGCAACAGGCTATTATAAATCATTGTGATATTCAGGAAAAGAGAGAGAGAAAAAGGAGAATCACCTTGAGAGCATTCACATGGTTTGCCTGCACACACACACATCCTTGAACCCCCTATCCTCACACACTGTGATCCAAGCTTCTGAGAGCTTTCAGAAATGTCTAAAAATAACATTTTTCCCACATGCACTGTGCCATATAAAATATTTATAGTGATTCCCAGTCCTTTAGCTCTGGCATTGATGCTGCAAGACTCAGGGAGCCACTGTGTTCATGTGTGTGTGTGTGTGTGTGTGTGTGTGTGTGCACGCACATGTGTGTCAGAAAGGGGGAAGAGTTCTTAGTTACATAGCACACTGCGGTCAGAGAGCATCTCACAGCAGAGCGCTAAAGGCTCTCTCTGTCGCTCCACCTCATCTAGTCATCCGTTCACTTTTGTTCTCTCCATCTAATCTCACTTTTGGTCTCTCTTATCCTCTTGCTGTTTCTTAAAATGCCTCTGCCTTCCTTCATTTCTCCATGCTGTCTTTCTCCCCATTTTGGCATGTATTTCTAAATCTCTCTTCATTCATTTAGCTCACGTCTCATCCTTCTGCTCCTGCAGCAATCTCCCATCACCTTCTATATCTAGGACTGCAATTCAAGGACTACACAGCACTAAACACACCTCTCTGTCACTATATCAGCACTAGATACAGCTCTCTGTCAGTATGACAGCTCTAGATGCAGCTCTCTGTCAGTATGACAACTCTAGATGCAGCTCTCTGTAAATATAACAGCTCTAGATGCAGCTCTCTAAATATAACAGCACTAGATACAGCTCTCTGTCAGTATGACAGCTCTAGATACAGCTCTCTGTCAGTATGAAAGCTCTAGATACAGCTCTCTGTCACTCTAACAACTCTAGATACAGCGCTCTCTCACCATAACAGCTCTAGATACAGCTCTCCGTCACTATAACAGCTTTAGATGCAGCTCTAGATGCAGCTCTCTGTCACTATAACAACTCTATATACAGCTCTCATCACTATATCAGCTCTAGATACAGCTCTCTGTAAGTATAACAGCTCTAGATGCAGCTCTCTGTAAATATAACAGCCCTAGATACGTCTCTCTGTAAGTATAACAGCTCTAGATACAGCTCTCTGTAAATATAACAGCTCTAGATACGTCTCTCTGTAAGTATAACTGCTGTAGATACAGCTCTCTGTAAGTATAACTGCTCTGGATATGGCTCACTGTCAGTATAAACACCTTTAACTTACTGGTAACATGTTGCTTCCTGTCCTTCATTTGCATTGACCTGGACATTTACTGAATAGTTTAAAAGCAGCGTGTCATTAAAGTACACAACTTAATCACCACTAGTTAAAGACGTGATGAAATGGGAAGATGAGACAAGGATTCAGATGGTTGTCTTTATTTCTGATGGAAATCATATTAGAAGTGTGGCTTGTGAGTGCTGAGTGACAAGCGATTCAGACAGTACGTGTAAAGCTGTGTTGATGGTAGGAAGTCAAACCATAATTCACCCCGGGAGGATTTCTACACAGTGCTTCATATATCATTGATAACTCCTACGTTAATGAACACACCCACATGTGCACACACACATAGCCCACATAATATGTTTTGAGAGGGCGATATCATGAATTATAGAACACTATGTCCACAGATAACTGCACCAGTTGAATAATATGATGTAGATGTAGAATATAGAGAATGGAGGATGTCCTTTATTCTGTTTTAAATGTCATGGGCTCCATTATCACAGAAGACACACAGACACATCAAGGACACTTATTACTGAGCAATCAATATGTAACCCAAATTTCACAAATGTCCACCTTGATTAGATCGCTCTTTTACCTCCGTATTTTTGACTTCTAAAAACGTATGTGAATTTTGATTCCTCAATGTGTATATTTCAGTGTTTCTGAATACACAATGAAAGTAAATCATGAATGTATATCCTCAGATTCCATCCATGCATTTGGTCTGTCGAGGAGGAAGCTTTGATCTGCCGAATGTGGTGTGTTGCGGTGCCTTGAGATACCTCAGCAATCCTGGATCAAACAACCATCCCTTTCTCTTCTCTAATGGCCAGGTGGTCTTTTCTATGCACTGAGTCAGTGTTTGAGTCACTCTAGTGTTGAAAACTCCTGCTTCAGAGGGACACACTGAGGTAGAGAGACGTGATTTTACATAGTAATGTTAAGAGACACATTCCCTTGAGGTTTCTGTAGGGTCTCTATATCCATGTCTATACCCACAGACACCTCCCAGATTATTGACACCCCTGACGAAAATGAGCAAAATAAACTATTTGGAACGTACACAACAATCTGAGAAAACTAGATAATTTCATTCTGACCCCATCGCTCAGAGAAAAATGATTATTTTGATCATAAATTATTCTCAAAATGACTCGAGTGCATGGTTATCTGTACGCACAGAAAGCAAAGAAGAGTCCAACAGCCACAGTCAGGCAGTTACAGCGAAGACCTTTGGTCGTCTCTGAGTATCCAAATCTAGAATTTGGCTCCACCTACGTGCCAATAGCATATTTGGTAAGCATGAACACAAAGCCTTTATTGAAGGAAACTAACAAATGGAGTTGCTTGAACTATTGAGCATTGGATTGGGACCTGGTGCTGTCTTCAGGTGAAAATTCTAAGGCCTGGTCACACATCAGTGGTGGGTTTGGTGTCATTTTGACATAGATTGTTTTGGGAAATGCTGTACATGTATAATTTTAGAAATAGGACTTTTTGGATGACTACCTAGAATTATTTATGTAATTAAAAGTGATCAGTTACATTATATATGCAAACAAACATTACCGGTTATGTTTATAATTGATTTTGCCAACCATTTTGGAAGTGATTACATGTTGTATATGTATATATGCTTTCTGCAAAACTACATTTTTATTATAGTTTTCTTTTTTTATTGACAGGAACATGCTAGAAATGCAGATGAGCAAGATGAGAGGAATAATGTCCAGGAGGGTATTGGTGAGACAGAGTTTAGAACATAGAGGATACAGTGTCTGGAAATTGAACCCAGCAGTTGTCCTTATTAGCAGGCACACAGGCACAGAAACACACCGTTAACGGCACTCTAACACCAGCCCTTAAGAACATAGACATCCATTCCAAACAGTCATCCATAAATGATGTATGAGCGCAGCAGTATAAAGCTATTACTCATCCACTGACCTAAACAACTCACACTTCCAACTCAGCCCTTCCTCCTCCTCAGAACCGCCCTAACTCAACACCTTCCTCCTCAGAACATGCCTAACTCAACACCTTCCTCCTCAGAACATGCCTAACTCAACACCTTCCTCCTCAGAACATGCCTAACTCAACACCTTCCTCCTCAGAACATGCCTAACTCAACACCTTCCTCCTCAGAACATGCCTAACTCAACACCTTCCTCCTCAGAACATGCCTAACTCAACACCTTCCTCCTCAGAACATCCCTAACTCAACACCTTCCTCCTCAGAACATGCCTAACT
>JACXGJ010017852.1:0-10775 GCA_016801105.1 Esox niger
CGGTATTATCGGCAAGGTGTGAAAAGATTTTCATGATGAATGTGACAGAATGGTTTTTATCTCCCCGAGCAGTGAGAGAAATTGCACACAAAAAAATCAAAAACAGAGATAGATCTCCCTTCTCCCTCCACTTAATGTTAATTCAGGCTTAGCAGCTATTCGTCCTGTCCTATTTAAATGTACAGAGTAAGGCCAGGGACAGACAGACGAGAGTATACAGTGCATTGACAGCACAGAGAGGACATCTCAACACTGAAATAAAGCTGTTATCAGGCTCACAGTGCCAGCTGGCGTTGAATGATGAATGAAATGGGGAAACTAAATGAATTTCCAAAGTGGTGTTAATGAAGTTTGATGTTGACCCGCAGCTCCTGTTATATCCCCGCATTAGATCAGTGAGCGTGCATTGTCAGCATCAAGTACTGAGCACGCGGAAAGGGTTTGCACTGAGGCAAGCACTATGCCACGCGGTTTAGCGATGTCTCTGCGGAACTCCGTTGTTCAGAGTGGCTACTTTCTCCCTCCAGCTACAAGTATGGCCATTGTTATGATGATGGCCATAGCTGTGGGGTTTAGCGGTGCTTGGGGGGGGCTTGTGATAAAGCTAGCATGATGATTTTGGCAAATAATGCAGTTTCTCTACGGTTTTGTTCGCACCACCATCATTGGGGAGAACCCCAAACTGCACTGGCAGCGATTACCGGTTATGACCTGCCGAGGCTAGTCATCCCATAAGAAGTCTTACTGTGTTTTTGTTTTCTACTCCCATTATCCCTCTGCCCTAAGCGCTTCTTGCAGCCATTGGGATGGTCCCAGATCAGATTTTGGCATATTGCCACGGTGCTCCAGAGTTTTGGGGACTATGTCATTGTTCTCATGTGCCTGCATTTGAAAGTTCACATTTTCTGGCTGCCTAGCAGGGACTGTTTTGACATTTGTCAAGCTGGATGCTGGGCCCACATGGGTCAAGGGTGTCCCATCACTAGCCAATGAGGTTTGAATATTGTAAGTTCAGCTAAGTGCGGGAGGTTGTACCTATTCCTAGCTCACAGTTAATTAATTCACAAAAAGCTTGACCAAGTAAAGGTGTATATTACAGATAGATTTCCCCAAATACTGTATGTTATGACATTTGATGCTTAAAATCCCACTAATCTTAAAGTTTTGTCCAACTGTTATCATCCGGTCATCAATGGGATCCAGCAGTCAGCTAAGAGTTAGGGTCCCAGTCTGCTATCCGGCTGGATACAGTCTAGTACTAAAGCAGGCAGTGGAGTTAACATGGGTTTGTCCTCTGCCCTGCCCTGAACTGCCCTGGTCTGGCCTCTACAACCTGCTCATCCTTTCACTGTGTGTTTGCAGAGGTCTCACAATCTCTTATTGACTCTGATTTTTGCTTTCTCTTTTACACATCAAAGAACACACACACACACACACACACACACAGGTCTGTGGGGCTGGGCCAGTCTGAGATGGTGGTTATTTCCCACATCCTCTCACACCACTGGTTACTTTGTGCACTCAGAGGAATTGGGGTCTTATCTGTAGCAGGCCAGGAGTTCAATGGCAACGACCTACAGAGATTGAATACATCCATCTGAGTGCCTGGCTGCTTGAGATGATTAAATGAAAACCTATTGGCCAGTGATCTCCCTCTCTCTCCTTCTCCTGGTTACATCTTCTTCTCTCTCCCTGCTCTCTCTTTCTCTTTGTGTTTTAAACAATTTGTCATCCACAGATCTGGTTCAATATATCTTCAAATAAGTAATCATCCACAGAATCTGGTTCAATATATCCTCAAATAAGATCTAAAAATATGTCAGTCTTTGCAGATGTTTTAAAACATCTCTGCAGAAGTCTAGACAACCCGTTGTTAAACGTCTTATCCCAGGCACTACCAAAAATGTAAACCAACTTATATTACCATTGTTTGGTTACCAAAGTCAATTTTATCAGTGAATGTAAAAAAATAAATGCCTATTAAAATAAACAATTTGCCTTTTGAATGGCCATGTAAAGGGGTTGTAATAACATCAATACACACAACTGTGATCAAATATTTAATAGTAATACCCACCAGTAATATCCCTATGAATACCCCTGTGAACCCCAGTGGACCTCAAGAGAAGTGAGGTTGTATCCACAGTCAACCCCATGGGACCTCAGGAGAAGTGAGGTTGAATCCACAGTCAACCCCAGTGGACCTCAGGAGAAGTGAGGTTGAATCCACAGTCAACCCCAGTGGACCTCAGGAGTAGTGAGGTTGAATCCACAGTCAACCCCATGGGACCTCAGGAGAAGTGATGTTGAATCCACAGTCAACCCCAGTGGACCTCAGGAGAAGTGAGGTTGAATCCACAGTCAACCCCAGTGGACCTCAGGAGAAGTGATGTTGAATCCACAGTCAACCCCAGTGGACCTCAGGAGAAGCTAAGGCCCAGACAACTGCTACTGTTGATTTTGTAAATAAAATCTCTTCTGTTTGCTTGTCTATTGAAACCAACATAAGGACCTTTTAGTCTATGTGACAAAAGCAGAAAACCATTTAAGGCTGCACATTTTTTCGAATTCTTCAGGAATCCCTGATCATCCTTCCTTCCCTGCTCTGTCTGTGGTAATGACTTTTGTGGGTTGTCTTACATCTGTGGAACAGGAGTGTTCCCCCTCTGTGCCCCATGCTGCCGCAGCCCTTTGATCCGCAGGGGTTCAAGGGCGAGAGGCTGGCTGAGGTTGGGTCTGCTAGCCTGTTAATCAGTGTGTAAGTAGTGTGTAACTGCAGTAATCACAGGGGGGAGCAGCCATGGAACAGGATGTCATGGTGCTTAGCAACAGGCCATGTTCTCTTCCAGTGAGAATCATGTTTGAGGTTTAACATCAGAACAGGGTTAGTTTTGTAGACTGGCTGTGTTACCCCAAGAGACTAAAGATCTCAGCCTCTGATCTGAGTTCAAGCATACTCCTCTCTCCCTCTCTCTCCCTCTTTTTCTGTGTTTTTTGTGTGCTTTTTATCTTTCTCTTCGTCAGATTAAAATATTGTTGCTTTTGTCTGTAGCTTAAATGGCTGAGTTGTGTAAAGTGGGTTTTTGAAAGGGCTCTATGTTTTTCCATAGACCAATGCATGGTGCTGGGAAGAACGAGCAGTAATCTGTGACACAATACCCTCCTGACAGAATACACCGTAATCTGGGATACAACACTATCCTTTATCAGAGCGTTCTGTGCTTGAAAGATTACACTGTAAACTGTGACACAATAATGGCCTTGACAGAGAGAGAGAATTGCTTTTGGCTGGCTGCAGCAATACTTCTAGAGTATTCCTCTTCACAATGCACTCAACCACAAATTGGTTGCCCAGCAGAATAAATTATTAATATGAATCTATTCCTCACAATAACAGGAATGGAACTGACATCGAGAAACAAATGGAGATTTGGTGGGAATGGCACATAGCTCCTTTGTGTGTTTGTACACACGCGTCAATTGGTGTGTCTTTCCACTCAGACTTGTTTATTGCCTGGGCCCTGCCATCTTATCTTTCTACATTTATATTGAGGGTTTTTAAGACAGTTTAGTGATGCTCTCTTACCTTTTCCATGGCCTCCACAGACAAACAGACAGTCCCAATTGGCTTCCTGCTGACCCTGTCAAATAAAGTGCTCTGTAAAGTGACTCTGTCAGTGTAAGAGGTAGGTTTTTTGTGCGACTCAAACCCCTTGCTCTGGTCAAGCATTATACCACCCCCACAGACATCTAAGTCTTCAGCCAGTGTCGGTGTCACCTGGCCTCATGTTCTCTCAGAGTTCAATCATTGGTCAGAGAGATGGACACAACCACTCTCCGCCCCATCATTGTGTTCCACAGGGCCAGACAGGCCTGGTCAGACATAAAGGAAATAGTCCATCCACACCAAGCCGCCTGGGTGATTGGCTCGGGTGACGCCTCTGAAAGGAGACTTCTGGAGTTAGCCGACAGACCACAACGGTTTTGTACCGGAGGACTGAAGCGTTAACTGGTTGGGAGAGACAGACAGAGAGAGACACAGAGAGACTGAGAGAGAGAGAGTCACAGAGAGACTGAGAGAGAGAGAGACACAGAGAGACTGAGAGAGACACAGAGAGACTGAGAGAGAGAGAGAGAGAGACTGAGAGAGAGAGAGAGACTGAGAGAGAGAGAGACAGAGAGAGAGACAGAGAGAGAGAGAAAGAGATGAGCAGCATTTCTGTTAAAGATGGGAAAGGAAAAACATCTCCTGCAAAGTTAGCGAATAAAAAGATTTGTTAGAGAGACAGGTCATTTGCATAGATTAGCATCAACATGTCTGGTAAATTGCAACAGCATTCAAGACGGTGTAGATTATGTCGAAACACAAGGAGTTGTCACATCTTTCTTTTCACTCTTAGACAACCCCCAGAATGACAGTTACTCAGAAATGCTGTCAAAACAGACATTATCCCACTGCTGACTGGAAGAGGGACATGGAGGTTGTGTGCTTGCATGTGTGAGCGTATGCATGCATGTGTGTAAAGCGATGGAAGTTGAAACAATGAAAGACGGAGAGACTAGCTTCACAATGAACCCAATAACACTTGATAGATGTGAATGATGTACAATTAGTGAGAGAACATGGGGCTTCAAATACCCTCTAAAATTGACATCAAGTGAAGCATGATTTCATCTGGTCAACCTAGTGTACTGTGAGAAACTCCGAGCAGTAACCCTCACCTGTCGGAGGCCAGTCCGCTAGATGACGACGACGATGACAAAACACCTCGTTTTCGACCTGAGATTGCCTGGCTACCGTATCCGCCGTGTGAACGCCTTTGCCAGCACGACGGCTGCTGTCCCCGTATGCGTCGACCGCTAACATCCCTCAGCCCCTCTCGGTTCCAGACCTCTGAAAGCAGCCGTTGGCTGACCAGTCTCGCCCGTTTTCTGTGTGTCTCCCCAGTTCTCGGCGATTGTGGACGAGGGCTCCACGGGGGTGGTGGTCAACCTGACCGTGGACGACAGGGATGACCCCGCGACGGGAGCCTGGCGAGCCATCTACTCCATCATCAATGGTGACCCCACCCAGAGCTTTGAGATCCACACTAACCCTGACAACAACGAGGGCATGCTTTCCCTCATCAAGGTAAACACGGGTCCTGAAAGGGTCATGTGTGTCTTTTGTCTCTAGATGATGGACAGGTTAATAAAGGAATGTTTCTGCTACGACTCAAATAAGACAGCTTGGATGTAATAGCCCCCTCCAATTTGGCCACGTTACTGGAGGCATGAAGATTCTTTGGCAACGTGGCCCAGTTTATATTGCTCTCATTATTCCAATTGGTTCCATGGTAGCAGTCAGGTAACCTCTCGCGGACAGACAGTGTAGACATGCATTGGTACCGGGAATCTATCACGAAACAAAGACGATCAGCAGAATGACATAATGAGCGGCATTCGTTCCAGTGCTTTGGTGACATCACACCTTCGCATCTTTGGAATTTTAGCAGGGAAGGAAATATTTCACCCATAAACTTGCTCAACATTTTCAAAATTAAATGGGTGGAGCTCTTCTCTTCACACACACACACCCACAAATCGAACCTATCATTTGACCAATTTAGTTCAGGATTAGTTAACCTAATGTAGCAAGCATTTATGAAACACCAGTAACTCGATACTCCACCTACTCATCAAGGAAGAAAAAAAAGGTCGGGGGAGGTAGTGTTTCGCACTCTGAAAATCTGGTAAGTATGGAGGTGTGAATATGGTGTGTCAACTAGTTATTATCTGTAAAGAAAAGTCTCTCTTTTCATTTACCTTGAAAACTGAAACTGCTCATTAGGACTGTATTCACCCATAGAGAATATTTATCATCCAACATAGCCTTATAGCATACAGAAAGATTGCTGTAACCTTGGTAACATGGTCTGTTTCTCTGCAGTAAACTGCCCCTTTACTGACATCTACGTACCTTCCCCCTACATGACTGGTATTAATCACTTTGGTCATGTTAACAGCATGAAGATGTTGAACTCTTCTCTTCCCTTCCCCTCTATTCCCTCTCCTCCCTACCCTTCCCCTTTTCCCTCCTCTCCCGTCTCTTCCATGCCCTCCCATCCATGACTTCCCCTCTCTTCTCTCCTCCCCTCTTCCCTCACCTCCCCTTTCCTCTGCTCCCCTCTCTCCCTTCTCTTCCCCTCCAGCCTCTAGACTATGAAAGCTTAGTGTTCCACACACTGCTGATTAAGGTAGAGAACGAGGACCGACTGGTGCCAGACGTGGGCTATGGCTCCAGCTCTACGGCCACGGTACACATCACTGTCCAGGACGTCAACGAGGGGCCTGTCTTCTTCCCAGACCCGCTTCAGGTGACCAAAATGGAGAACGTCCCATTGGGCAGCTTCGTGGCTTCACTCAATGCTACTGACCCAGATGTCCTCCAATCACAGAGTGTCAGGTAAGGGATGATGTCATCAACATGTGACGAGCAGAACACTGCAACATTCAGTTAAACTTCCAATCCTGGCTCCGGGTGCAGTCTGAATGTAATTTCCTTGACATCGAGGTTCTAAATGACAGTGAACAGTGAGCTGTGTTCTGTTGATGTGTACAGTATGAGCATTACATATAATCAGGTTTTGGCTGATTGACCCAGATGATGATTGTTGATTGAAAGTGGTCAAGAGGGACAGTCAGAGTTCATCTCAGTTCAACAAACATCGCTGCCTTACAGTGACATTTGTTTTTACCTTTCGTCGCTTTTCACCTTCAGAGTTTGTCAATGCTATTAAAATATGTAGATTCTTGTCAGTGGACTTCTCTATGTGGAAGTGACAAGTTGATTTTGCAAAAACAACCGTTCACGGGTGTAGCCCAGCATGACAGCACGGCTGTTGATTTCCAGACATGTTTCCATCGTGCCCTGATCTTAACTCTCTCCATCCCTCTCAGCGTTACCTCCCTGTCTGTCATCAGATACATTGTTTATGTCAGCCAACACACCCTATCAAACTGCCTGTCTAGCTGTCAACTTCTAGTAAACAGTCAAATAATTCTCCTGTCACCATTGTGCCCTATTAATGGAGAGTCTTGTTCAGGTTAACTCTGTTGACCCCAGTCGAACCATACCTGGCTCACTTTACAGCCTCATTAACCTTAACTATTTGTAAAACTCAAATCATTCCCTCATTTTCTCGTTTTGTGGTCCATTACGTTTTGCTGTGTGTAACAGTCAAACCATTCCCTGGCAGCCTGTGCAAGCCATTAGGTGAAGTTCTCTTGCTTTACAAGAGGGGTACTGTAAGTTATGATTGCTTTATAAGCTTTTAGCACAAATTTATGCTCAATTTGTAATAGTCCAGTTTATGAATCATTGGCGTTACATAATATTCAAACTAGTTTTATGTAAATGTTTTAAGCCACAATGACCCCTCTGTTGCTTATACTTCATGAGCAGTAAAAAAAGAAACAAAACCTCTTTATGTATTAAAGCCAAGTCAGTACTGTATATAGCTTGAATAGGAATTCACAACATGATGCAATTCTTCTCAGCTTCCTGGTTTTTGTGTTGTCATCTAGGTATGGGTCTCAGTATGTGTGCTTGGTGAGAGACCAACTGACGGTTGTCTCCATGCCCTCATTTTATCTGACGTTGAAGGTCCTTTTCTCCATTCATTCATTCATTCAGTCAATATTTATTCCTGCTCTGTTTCATCCTTCAGCTGAGGTATTATTTTATTATCTTTTAAAAACAGCCGAATCTTCCTCTTCCACATTTTAGTTCTCTCATACCATACCATCTCCTTTGTGCTGCCTGTCTTTGTCTTTTCGCTGCTCTCCTGCCAGCAGATGACATTCATTCACTGTAGGATTACATTTGTCCTACATTTATAGTGTCTTATTCTATGTTAGAGCCTCTCTTCCTATATCTGTTTCATGAGGACTTGATATGGACTGAGTGTTCTAGATGTTAGTCCAAACTAGTGTCCTGTGATCCTCAGATCCTCAGATCAGTTCGGGCTCATCCGTGGCATGGTCATTTGCAGTAACTCTTTTATTTGTTTCTTTCTGTATAAATTAATCTCTTTCTGGCAATGTCTTTTGATCTTCTTTTGCGAGTAAAAGGGACTTTGGTACTTCAAAGCTTTGGCCAGAGGAGAATGAACACAGGGGAAGAGGTTACTGTAGGTGGAAATGAAGAAAGTGTGTAGTGCACTGATACAGAATAGAGATACAAGCAAGTAGCAACTTATATTAGCTAGCATAGCTAACTAGCTGTGTTCAGCTCAAAGCAGGCAAACAATAATTACAGCTTGCTTGCTGTCAACTGAAACTTGGCTAGCAAATTCATTTTTTGTGTTAATTTACTAGTAGCTAATTGACGGTTGAACATTTCATTACCCCACTGAAGTCATAATGTAAGCCTCATGGATTTTCCAAGTGATTTTCACAGAGCACATACAATGTGTGAATCCCCCAACACGTTATAGCCACTCCAACATTACTACCCATCTTTACATTTAGCCCCAAATGTAGGCAATGCCTCAAGTACCCTAAACATGAATAGATTATAATTCTGACCGGACAAAAACAGATATAGCTAAGAATCATCTGGCATAAGGCATTTCCGAATTATTTTAAGACTGTACTTGCTGGGTGTTGTTTCTTAGATCCTAACAAGCAAGAACTAGAATGTGAATAGCAGAAGGAAGGAACCAGAACTCCTCTGTCATAGACCAGTCTTTCAGACCAGCTCCTATCCCCTAACCCTTATCATTTGAAAATACATATTCGGGTTGTTTTTTCCTCCCTTGAAAGCACAGACCGAGTCTCAAACACAGAGTTATCCATAATTCAAAACGTTCCCCTCTTTCCGTCCATATTTAAGTTAAAAGTGTTGAGACTTTAAAGGAGTGGAAGGCAGGCAAGAGGCAGAGTCAAGAAAAGCATTTGAAGAGCGAGAATAGAGAGAAGCGGGGAGGATAGAAAAGAGAGAGGAGAAAGATAAGAGAGGAGAGGGAGAAAACAAAATATCGAGAGATAGCAGAGAGATGGAGAGAGTTGGAGAGACCATGTGAAGGAGAGATATAGGATCAGCATAAAGGCCTCTGATCTGACAAGCACAAATGCATACACGTCGACGTGCACAAACACACACACTCACGCACACACACACACTGTCACATCACACACAGGGCAAGTGAAACTAGACAGGGCTGCGTTCAAGCAGTACAACTCTCAGTTATGAGCGCTGTAATAAACCCTGAATCCTGTCTGCCATTACGCATCACATCAGAGCAGACAGATTGGAACTCATGTAGTTGTCCTACTGGGACAGATTTTTTCTCTTGCTGGTTGTGTTAGCTTGCTAGACATGGGATTACTGTACGCAATATAATGAGCCAAAGACAGCCCGGAGGCACCCCAAACCAGGACCACAGTAATCTCGTTCCCAGTGACTTCTGCCAGTTCCACAAAGCATCTGATGAACAAGTGCTTCCAACTTTACTTTTGTTAATTTCTCCAGGTATTTTGATTTATTATCAGAAGAAAGGCAGTGGCTTGGACAAAAAACATGCCCTTGATTTGCAATTTTGACTAATCCGACTTGATGGAATTGTTTTGTTGTATCGACCAACATGGTTACCCATCTGGAATGACATCAGTGGAGCTGTTTTTGATGATTTTATGAAACCTCTATAACTGTCTTTAATGTTCATGTAACTACATACACAATCCTAAATGCTCACCCTCTCTCCCTCACCTTCACTCACTTTCTCTCAAATACACTTTCTGTTTCACACATACACATAGATGAGATGGCCTAACATAGCCTAATATGCTAATGCTTATATATTGAAAGTCTTAGGTAATCTATCGTATTTTACTTACCAAGTTGCTTGACTCACTTTCCACGATTTCTTCCAAAAGTTGCTTTTCCACTTAGGAGTAGCCATTTAAATGCTGAGTATTCGTGAGCAGCAACAGCTATGCTTCTTTGGCAGTAGTCAAGTACGGTTGAAGATTTGGTTGGGGTGGTGCATTGTTGGTCTGTCCTGTGTGTGCATCTGACGGTGATCGTTCAATAATTGCTGTAAAGCGTGGCTGATGTGCTCTCAACCTCGCTTATTTTAAATCCCTTGGTCGTCATTGAAGGAAGAAACTGGCCAACCAAACCAGGACCAGTCCATTAGCTTGTGCTAATCGGTGCCACAATCCACGTCTTTTCTGATGTGGTGAAAAGCATATTGGCAACATAGAAGGATAAACTATGTCTAGAGACTCTATTTGCATGCTAGAGACTATATATTTTTCAGAAATACAAATTATTGCTGGGTTTAAACCTAGTAAGGATTTTGAATATCGTGAATAATTTTGCTCCAAGTTGATTGAGTTGGATTTCGTTCTACAATTCTGTGAAGAACATGAATTGTTTTCGATTATAAAAATGCATTTTATCAAACAAAACGATGCTTAGCTATATCTCTGGGATCATCAGGATAAGAAATCACAAGAAGACGTCTCATTGTAAGTACAAAATGTACCATCCTTCCGGAAACTATCAACCCCAGTGCCTTAGAAAATGTGTTGTGTGGTTGTTGACTATACTCAAACACTTGCATAGGACTTAGTCGCCATAATAGCTGCTTTAAATTGGAAAATGCAGTTATATTAAGGAGATTGTAAGATTTCTCCACATATATTACATGCCGATACAAAAAAGATATGTACGACGCCTCGCACACTTTGTCGCATGTTTCGTTATCTGGCGAAAGCAAACCGGCGGC
>JACXGJ010017853.1:0-10769 GCA_016801105.1 Esox niger
GTTGTGACGACGTCGTGTCTATCTAGTTGTGACGACGACGTGTCTATCTAGTTGTGACGACGTGTCTATCTAGTTGTGACGACGTGTCTATCTAGTTGTGACGACGTCGTGTCTATCTAGTTGTGACGACGTCGTGTCTATCTAGTTGTGACGACGACGTGTCTATCTAGTTGTGACGACGACGTGTCTATCTAGTTGTGACGGATGCATCTTGTTCAGAGAGGAAGTAGGAAGCAGGCATTGATCCCTTGTGTTGTAGAACTATTGCGTCAGTTTGAATGAAAACCTAACATACACATTTTATTATTCAGGATTCTATAGCCCTTCTCTCACCCGCTTATTCTAGCGGATCCATTCAATTGCTGGAGTATTTGGCGAAGGAAAATAAACATCTTTATTCAATATGCTTTGAGGAGATACTTCTAGAGAGGAGGAAAAAAGGTTGGGATCCTATCATATAGATGGTTATGAAATCATTGATAGTCTTGACACAGCTTTGGAGTACGACGGATGTTTCTTCCACAGGCGTACATTGTGCTTTTTATCAAAGGACTATTGTGGGTTTTAACCCAAAAGAACATCAGAGACACGGGTCTGGAGTTATAAGGACAAACTGCAATCCTTACAAGGTGCTTATGGATTAAAAGTGGTGGAGATGTGGGAGAATGAGTGGATGAACTTGCAAAGGTCAGACAGTACTGTGCAAGATATTATAGGGAATTTTGGCCCGCTAGAACCCTGGAAACCTGAGAGTCCTTATTTGGAGGGCATACCAATGCATTCACAAGCACAGCACTGTGATCATTCTGATAGAGGATACCAATGCATTCACAAGCACAGCACTGTGATCATTCTGATGGAGGATACCAATGCATTCACAAGCACAGCACTGTGATCATTCTGATGGAGGATACCAATGCATTCACAAGCACAGCACTGTGATCATTCTGATGGAGGATACCAATGCATTCACAAGCACAGCACTGTGATCATTCTGATGAAGAATACCGATGCATTCACAAGCACAGCACTGTGATCATTCTGATGGAGAGCTCTGGCAGATGTGTGGGCCACAGAGGAGTTCTCTTAGACTTTAGAGAAAGTTTACATTGTGGCAAAAATCGATGAAGTGTAGAACTTGGTCAGAAAATCAGACTCTTTTTAAAGAGTATGTCAAGACTTTCTTGAGGCAAGTTCAGGATTATTATGACAAAGAGGGCATATGTTTGAATCCTGGAAAAAATTACACATTTTCCACAAATGTTTTGGGGAAGTCTGCTTAGAGAAGCAATATGCTAACTGACAACATCCATTGTCAGAGATGACCAAGAAATCACAGAGTTCATGTTTGAAAACCGATGTTGACTCTCAGGCTTGCTCTGGTTCAGTGGAGGCATACAAATAATGATCTTAAAGCCCTGGGGAATGTCAATGTACTCATTGCAACTTTCTCTACAGCCTAGGGGCGTCTAGAACTGTATCAACTTATAGATGGGTTGCAGAGACGTGTTCTTTTCACTGGCAGGCTATGTGATCAACATTTGCTGGTCTGGTGAATGGAAGCCGGCTGGGCGTGAAGATGGTCATCATATCACCAACTGGCCATCACAGCTATGGTTTTGGGGCTAAAAACAATGGTGTAGTCATTAAGACGAAAGGCATTTCACAAAACTATGAAATACCCGTAGGGTAAATTTTGAATCAATATCATGTTTGGTTGAGGGGTTTATAAAAGACAATACTAGCGAAAAAACCTTTAACGTCGACAAAAGAGTCAGTAGAAGGTTTTGATCCTCGTTTGAAATGACCGTTTTTAGTCTTAATAGCAGGACCATCCTACAGTGGAAACACTTGTTTTGTAAAAAGTGTTTTAGAGGATTTTCTGAATCTTTTTCTGAACACATAAAACCCACTTAGAATGACCACCTTGAAACCACCTGTTCAAAGAATAGGTCATCTGGAAATGGTTGAACAGACATAAAAAAACTGTCCAAAACTGTCCACCCTTTTCATGATCAAACAACCGTATCAAAAGATCTGGCGTATAACATGTATGTCTGACTTAGTGAGAAGGTACCTCTATCAATAGATGACACACAAACAGAACACAGACACAAAGCCATAAGCTGTAGACAAAAAAGAAACCCTGTAAAACACAACTTTAGCTACGTAATACATTCTAATGCTATTATAACCTAATTTAATTAAACCCATTATAATGCTATTATAACCTGATTAAATTACACATATTATAATGCTATTATAACCTGATTGAATGTGTTCATTTGGTGCAGTTTTGAAGGAATGTGATGATATTTGGCGACACGAGAAAAGTCAAAATGTCACTGGTAAACACATTTTCAGTTGAGGTAGAACCCTTGTTCAGCACACCGTGAATCATCTGGACATATTGACTGTTTTAAAGCACAGTACCATCATACAAGTCCACCTCTGAATGCATGTCCTGTTACTTAACCCATCAGAACCCAATGGATTTGAACTGAATCATTTGGAAATGTACTGTAAGTGATACTGTATCAATTCATGTACTCTTCCCCAGTGGGCATCAAACACACAACCTCACCTTTATATACAACATACTCCACCAGCTGCTCTATGTGGGACCATAACACAACGATGTGTACATAGGCTGTAACTGACATCAGAGAGGGCTGTGTCCAACATACTCCACCAGCTACTCTATGTGGGACCATAACACAACGATGTGTACATAGGCTGAAACTGACATCAGAGAGGGCTGTGTCCAACATACTCCACCAGCTGCTCTATGTGGGACCATAACACAACGATGTGTACATAGGCTGAAACTGACATTATCAGAGAGGTCTGTGTCCAACATACTCCACCAGCTGCTCTATGTGGGACCATAACACAACGATGTGTACATAGGCTGAAACTGACATTATCAGAGAGGTCTGTGTCCAACATACTCCACCAGCTGCTCTATGTGGGACCATAACACAACGATGTGTACATAGGCTGAAACTGACATTATCAGAGAGAGCGGTGTGCATTTCCCATAGTACTTGTGTTTTACCAGTACCGTGTTCTCATGAACGCAGCCTCACACGTTACAATACAGTGATTAATCAAGTCCACTGGAAATGTTACCCATACAGAGAAATTAAACCCAAATAAGGTGACAATTCGAGAGGATTACTCCATTCACAGCAGATTAAGTTTTGGTTAGGATTGAGTATGATCGTCTGAATTGTTAAAGCGGGTTCCTACATCCTCACCTGGGGACACAGAGAACTGTCAGTTGAATTCTATTCACCTGTTTTTCCAGGTCCAATTCAGTCCTGTATCTGAGGACTAGATCTGAGTCCTGGAAGGAATCATCGCATCACTAAAGTGGCACATAACGGCGCTCAATAATTAACAAGGGTTCAGGACCGTTCGTTAGTCCAACGTAACTGGCACTTAACCGTTTTTGTGAAATAGCGCCTCCCTCAACATGCAAACCGTGATTGCAAACAGTTACGTTTAAGGCAGTAGAACAAACAAAAAAAGATCTAAGTATTTTGATTAAGACCAATTTATTTAGACAAATTATATAATACGTGCATGAGTGGATGTAAATGTAATTGAACGCAATTGGTGAACTGAAGATAACGGAAAAGCATACACAAAACAAGAAATGATTAAAACAAATAAAGTTAAACGAGTCTGAAACCCCACATGGCTTTGATCGATCGGCTCTTTGCACTCAGCTCTACCCTTTTCATCCACCTCCTCTGTGGGAATGGCTCGCCCAGCTCACTGAGTAACACTGCAATCACAACAGTGACCCCGGAGCATTTGGCTGGGTCAAACCTCAGACCACCAGAGGACCTGTGGAGGCTCACAAATCTAAGTTTCCACCACCCAATGGTGCGCTCCATCACATTCCGAGTTCAGACGTGAGCCAGGTTATATTGCTGCTCCACATTGCTTTGGGGTTGACAACAGGGGCCAGGAGGTAGGTGCAGAGACGATACCTGCTGTCTCCCAATAACCATCTACCGCTGCAGCTCCCCCTCGCAGTTCCCTGGCCCACAGAAGAGTTAAAGAAGAAAGTTGGGCACACTTGGCAACTACGTATGTCCATTATCATGCCCTTGTGGTTGGAGATCACCCGTGGATTGATTACAGGGCACCATTTTCTGGAAAGGAACACCAGCGTGTTTATGGATGTGGTGACGATGGGCACGAGGTTGCCATCAAATGCACCGATGACTTGGGGATGTTCGCCAGGTCATGAAAACCTTACAACACCTCCGATGTTCTGTCGCCTGTCCTCGGTCAGAAGATGTGGTCAGAGGCCTGTTCGAGAAGAGGTCAAGTCACAACATTGCTGACTGGGACACAGAAGCTTTGCTAATACCAAGTCCTTCTCCAAGTGCCTAAAAGAAATTACATTCCCAAATGACTGCTCTCCTCTGACTGAACCCACAGATCAAAGCGTAGTTAAAAGACCTTAAAAACCCTGTAGAACTCCCGTGGTGTGATAACGTAGAGCTCCAAGAATCTGCAACTCCAGTGGTCGGGCATAGTTGCAGTGGGTTGATCCGGTCGGCCCTGGTGAAACTAGATCCGGCAATTGCTGTATTTGTCTTCGAGGTAGCAGGTACCTCTTCAGAATGGCTTGGACAGACAGCTAATTTAGGGGGTTGTTGCCCTGCCTGATGTGCGGATTGTCTCGCACAGAGTTACAGAGCAAACTGCTCCTGTGGATGTGATTGTTCAACGCGACAGCACAATGTGTTGCAGCCATGATCTCCCCGAAAGTAGGTTACTTGTCAGCATGTACTTAGTACATTTAACATGTTTGGTGTTTACAGGTAACTCTTTTCACATTAAATTTAAGATTTCATTAATTGCCTTAAATTCGAATCTATTCTAGTGACATCCATGGTCCACAACATTGCTATGGGAGCAGTTCCTGGGTGAAATTACTGAGGAGGCATAACTTATTTTGGTAAATTCATATACCATTTGCAATGATTATAGGGAAACAGAACTGGGGGGGATTATATCTGTGGAGGCAAAGCCCGTAGATCTGGGCCTATATGGGAGTTGGGACAGCCCTACAGGCAAAGGATCAAGAGAGTAGGTTTGGTTTGAACATTTCTGATTTATGTAAAGGGTTGATAAGAACCAACTTGAAATATGTGGGGACATGTTCCGGCCTACAGGGACAAATGATGAATAATAACTTCTGCTGCATAATGAGCAAGTGTGATTAACATATCCTCAATAATACCTTCCCTGGTATAGTGATATTTAATGTCCCTAATGTACTAGTCAGCATTATTTCACATCACCAAACAAAAAAAGTTATGTAAAATAGATAATTTGTGATTAAGGTGTCTATCTGGCAGCATAATGTATGCCAAAACAGATTGTGTATAGCGATAGAAACTTTACTCTTGCTGGCAATACATCTACCAAAGTAAGCAGCAGGGGTGGGCAGATTGATCCCAAAATATCGATACTACAGATACTTTTTGAAGTTTGATTCTAGAGTCAAAAGGGTTTATCCGCACTTCTATTTTTTTCTTCTAGGTTGGAGCCATTCCATCACTGTGCAAACAATGATCCGTTGTAGTAAAAAGTGCTGCTACTGCTCTACTGCTGTCGCGTATGAATGTGCGCTCATATGACAAACACATGCACGTTGCGCACTCTAGCGTGCACCGTGACTAACGGCAAAAACGGCAAATCTTAGCGTCGTGTGGAGATTATTTACAGCAGTACATGAAAATCTTACAAACTACGATGTATGTAGGAAGGTTGTTCGCTACTTTGTCAAAACCACCAATTTGTAAAAACAAATGAAAACCCATGAGAAAGAACGGAGCTGCAAGAGAAAAGGAGGACAATGACTGACAGATCCCCGATACAGACACAGTTCACTGGCAGTCATTTCAGAAATACATGGAAAATCCAGGTATATATATATAGCAGTGAAACTGATATTTTAGTCAAGTGTTCAACATTGGTTA
The DNA here is from genome assembly GCA_016801105.1 of Esox niger. NCBI lineage: Eukaryota > Metazoa > Chordata > Actinopteri > Esociformes > Esocidae > Esox > Esox niger. The sequence continues at coordinate 6,009 of JACXGJ010017853.1, forward strand.
ATGTTACATTAATGTTACATACATTAATGACTAACTGCACTTCATTAGCTGTTACTTTAGCAGACAGATTAAATATAGACATTCAAATGTTATTTTCATCTAAATTACTTATTTTAATGGAACTAAAAAAGATACACATCAAATCAGCACAATCAAATTAGTATAATAAAACATATTTTTGTTATTTTCCTGTAAAAACGATCATGTATTTTAACATCCATGTGATTAAGTAGCAGCAAAATAAACTGTCTTCATTCCTTAAGGTAGCACCGTTTTTCAAAGGCCCACAGATGGCAAGTAAAAATAGTACCACTCACCTGACAATGAATGCCAATGATTTAGTGGTCATGATTCTGGCCCTGTATTACTTGGTATTGGTTATTCTGGCCCTGCATTGTTTTGGTATTGGCGATTCTGACCCTGTAATACATATTGGATTTTGTGGTACTGCACACCCCTAGTGAGCAGTGGGTACAGTAAAAGTCTGACTGCAATATTGACACAGTATTTCTTTTTCACTACCAAGTTAGCTTGGAAGAGCTGAGGATTCTATGGAGGGAGAGTTTGGATTAGAAAGGTTTGGTTCTGAACACCAAACGGGCTGCACGCATTTTCACATTAATTTCATCATACCAGCCTTGATGGGGAAGAAGTATGGGCTCACTAATACATGGCTGGTCATACTGTGCTTCTGCCAGTATCAGCTGCTTCTTCAGAATATCTATGCCCTCTTCACCTCATCATGGGGTCTTTCCCTCTGCTCTTTCATTAGTTTCATTAACTGCAACATCTCTTTCTCAATCTCAATCAGCTCTTCACTGCAGCTGCATCTCAAGCCTGTGTGTAGCCTGGAGAGCTCTGTCTGGGAGGGCTTTGAAGGCTGTGATGGGCCAGGCTGGTCCACTTCTAAAAGGTTGGACACAGAAATGTATTTTAACTGAGTTGGAGGGGAGGCATGGTCCTTATTCACCCTAGGAATTAGGTCGCTGTGTGTATGTTCACCCCACCACTAATGCCATGCAAAGTTGTGAGCCCAAATATGTCCAAGACCCCCCCCCGTGTGATGGCAGTAATATCATGCCCCCACCTCCAGTCCTTGTCCTTTATTTTGCTTTTTTCTACCTCGTCAGGAAGAATAGGGAGTTCTTCAGCTTTGAATGCTTTTTCTCTTGCCTTCCATTTTTATTATAAGCAAATGGAATGGATTTTTCACTCTATGCTTTAAATATTCCCAGTTAACCAATCATGTGTTGATCGCTATGTGATGTAAGCAACATGTATTCTACATAGCAACCAGGGGAGCAAATAATTGGATGTTACATGATTGATTTCTGGAGATTTTGACTGCCTGAAGTCACTGGTAACATTTTTGTCTAACATATCCAGTGACATTATATGTTTCTGATCAGTAAACGAGCTCTAAAAAAATGCAATAGGCTATATTTCATAATTCCATTCCAAACCCCAAAGTTGGCCTGATTCCATTCCACATGGCACTTACGATACATTTTACAATGACGGAAGTACGTGGAGGTTTGGGAATAAGGCGTATGTCTCTCTTAAAGCTACGTGCACCATTAAACCATGGCCGTGTTATTGGGAAACTGGTCTGCAAAAGTATAATCAAAATATTTTACAGAGTGCTAAAATGGTCAGTGGCGTTTAATCTTTTTTAGATGGGGTGGAAGAAGTGTGGCAAGTTGATATTCAAGGGTGTCATGCTATTGCTCACTGAGCTAGCTAATTAGCTAAAACAGTTGGTTAACAATTTGCTACAAGGACGCTTTAGCTAGCCCGCTAGGCTAATAAAGTTTGCAAGGTGGCTAGCAATTACACAGACTAACACAATTTAAATTACATCCGTCTATCACATATGACCACACATCACATGTTTTTATTGTTATAGAGATGTCAAGATGTCCAATTTAAGATAATTGTAGATAAACCTTAAGTTTTTCCAAGATTGAAATTCACACTTGAATTTTCCATAGCAAGCTACATCAACATTGTTCTATTCCCATTTGCCAGCTGGCTATCAGGACAAGCATTATAGTGCAATGATGACAGCTAGCAAAAAAGTATTTAATCTGCAAATTTGCTAGCTTGCTAAATTTACCAATAATAATGATAATTGCAGTGTTTTCACTAGAAGGGAGGAGGAAAAGCACAATGACAGGAGCAGGCGACACCGGTACGCAAAAGTTTATGGGGAAGGGGGGACTGAAAGATATTGGTACGGGTTACCAGAGAGATGATTATGTATAGTAGAAAAATATAATACCATTTAATAAAATGTAATAATAATACACTGTAGCAGATACTCCTGACACCTGGGGTGGCAAAATTTATTCTTAATGGTGGCAGCAAACCCACAGTTTTTTTAATGTAGCATGTTGTTTAGTCTTTTTACAGTTAACGTTGAAAGTTGTTTTTTTGGAATGGAGCATGTTGTTATCTTCGTACAGTTAACATTGGTTGTTGTTTTTGGAAGGTAGCATGTAGTTTCGTCTTCGTACAGTGAACGTTGATCGTTTTTTTGATATGTAGCATGTAGTTTCATCTTTGTACATTTAAAGTTTATTTTGTATTTTTTTATGAAGCAGGTTGTTTCATTTTTGTACAGTTAACATTGATTGTTGTGTTTTTTCAGGTAGCATGTAGTTTTGTCTTTGTACAGATAACATAGATTTTCTTTTTTCAGGTAGCATGTTGTTTTGTCTTTGTACAGTTAACGTTGATTGTTTTTTATGTAGCATGTTGTTTTGTCTTTGTACAGTTAACGTTGATTGTTTTTTTATGTAGCATGTTGTTTTGTCTTTGTACAGTTAACGTTGATTGTTTTTTATGTAGCATGTTGTTTTGTCTTTGTACAGTTAACGTTGATTGTTTTTTTATGTAGCATGTTGTTTTGTCTTTGTACAGTTAACGTTGATTGTTTTTTATGTAGCATGTTGTTTTGTCTTTTTACTGTTAACGTTGATTGTTTTTTTATGTAGCATGTTGTTTTGTCTTTGTACAGTTAACGTTGATTGTTTTTTATGTAGCATGTTGTTTTGTCTTTTTACAGTTAACGTTGATTGTTTTTTTATGTAGCATGTTGTTTTGTCTTTGTACAGTAAACGTTGACGGATGTTCAGTGTGAGGTAATGTCATATTTGGTATGGAGCAGCTGTAGGAGTTAATGGGGATCGTAATAAAACCCTAACCCTAATCTATTTCCTTTTCTATGACAACAGAACAGGAATTGAGGCTGGAATGGGGTGAAGAACAAATTAATTAACAACATCAGATTAAAAAGGATTAATCCACTCTGTGACCATTTTCTCCTGGGTGTGACGAAATATACAATTTGAGTAATACCCCAACAAACCACCACCACCCTCAAATTCACACGCACACACACAGACACACACAGACATGCATCTGGGTTGCCAGATTAACTCCTTGTTACTAATCTGAACAGCAGAAATGTAAGAGAAACAGGAAAATGAGTCCCAAATGAAACTCTATTCCCACTACGGTACACTACTATTAACCCGGAATGTAGGGAATAACATTCCATTTGGGACGCTGTCAAAGGCCTTCATTCAGTGCGGGATTCATTGGTTTAATGTAACATACCCATTATTTCAGAAAACTATTTTCTTTCATTGTCGTGATTATTGCTAATGTGTCCAATATCGTTTCCCAATTTTCTTTTATCCGATAATGGTCTGTGGTGTTGAATGAAAGACTATGAGAAATTAGTGTCCGTGTCCAAAATGGCACCCTAATCCCCTCTGAGAAACCCTGGTCAATGGCAGTCTTTAACCTGCAAAGCACCCTGGTCTGAAGGGCCCTATAATTTGGGGTATAATTTGGGACGCTGGCGGCATCTGTTCTTTGTGTGACAGACAGCGCGGCTGGAAGGAGAAAATGAATGCTTGTTATGAAATCAGTGTTTAGCTTCGTCTACTAGCTGGTACGCCATAATGATTAAGATCCAGCGCTGCAGCAGATAGAGGCTCTGCAAATGAACTTGGAATCAACACCTTTCTGCATAATAATTCCAGCTGTCGCTGGAGGCCTGAGTCACATGATTGCAGTGTTGAAGACTGTCGTCATGCTAATCATAATGTGCACACTGTTATGCTAATAATAGTCATGAGAGCGCACACGCAAAACGCACACGCACACGCACACACACACAGTTCATCTAGATACTGTAGTTGCTGAGGGCCAGTAGTATATTTTCTACGTGCTCTATATGCTGGTTGTGGTACAGGGTGGCGTTAGGTTGTGTATGGTGGAACAGGGTGGTGTAGTATGGTGGTGCAGGCTGGTGTAGGGTGTCGTAATGTTGTATAAGGTGGCATAGGGTGGTGTGGTTTGGTGGTGAAGGGTTGTGTATGTTGGTATATTTTGTATGGTGGTAAAGGATGGTGTAGTTGTGTATGGTGGTACAGAGTGGTGTAGATGTGTATGGTAGTACAGGGTGGTGTAGATGTGTATGGTAGTACAGGGTGGTGTAGAGTTTTGCATGGTGGTACAGGGTGGGGTAGAGTGGTATAGTTTTGTATGGTGGTACAAGGTGGTGCAGAGTGGTGTAGTTTTGTATGGTGGTACAGGGAGCTGTAGAGTGGTGTAGTTTTGTATGGTGGTACAGGGTGGTGTAGAGTTTTGCATGGTGGTACAGGGTGGTGTAGAGTGGTGTAGTGTTGTATGGTGGTACAGGGTGGTGTAGAGTGGTGTAGTTTTGCATGGTGGTACAGGGTGGTGTAG
>JACXGJ010017854.1:0-10767 GCA_016801105.1 Esox niger
GTGAGGGTGGAGAGAGACAGGGGGTGGAGAGAGAGGGCCTCAGGTTTAAGCACTACTGAAGAGTCAGAAGTAAAGACATGAAGAAGTGGACTCCATATTTTCTGCCTATTGCAAAGCAGTAGGTTGTCCTGCAATAGCCCTTCTCACCTTCCCACAAGCGTTGCAGTGATGGCGTCTCAGGGTCAGGCTGAAGTCTGAGGTACAGCCCATACACATCATCACACTGTTGACAGGCACCAGCACCGGAGCTGCTTCCCCCAGGGCCATCCACAGCTTCTCACGGGCCTGCGCATTGCACAACCACAGTACCACAACATTAGAATGACGTTAGAAAGACGTCAGTGTCACAACTGCGGTATGTCAACATTACAACAATGTTAAGAGCAGTATTTTCATTTGATGACAGTAATGAGTCCCACTGAGGTGCCGTGTGTTGGCCTGGTCCTGGGTGTTATTCAGAGTCACCAGTCTTTACCTCACTGCAGGGGCCACCGAACGTACACAGACCGGCGGCGTGGTCGGCTATAGCACGACTCAGCGTGTGGAACCAGTCCTCCCGCTCCCCACAGGAACTGGGGACACAGAAACACAGGTGCGTTCAGGCTGACGTCAGACCCTGATAAACATCTAGTACAGGCCGCATTGAAACACTTTATGTCAAAAATCTAAAATCGGTTTCCTATTTGGGGAAAAAAGCCTCCTTCACCCATTCTGCATAACATACACTGGTGAAAATGTCCCTGTGTTACTGGTTCAAGGCATGATTGTTGTAATTTCCTGGGTGTCCTCTTACAGTCACCTCAATATATTCTATGTATTTATCACAACGCCACCTGCTTTGTGACCAGTGACCCCTTCAGCACTCAGTTTTCATCCTCACTGCATACACTAGACCAGGCTGGTAGCAACTTATCTAATAGCCTCTCCTCTGCTGAAGTCCCCACTCCACCTCAGCTCACTCCTCAATATCCGTCTACCCAGTAGAAATCAGCCCTCTAACAGATGACACTGCTCATTCATACTTCCTGGCAATCAGAATGAAATTTAGAAAACAACTGTCTCACATGATTATGATCACTGTTCCTGCAAAGCACTTTATTCCATCTGTATATGCTGTATTTGTATATATTCACCTCATTAGTTGAGAAGTTACCTATGAACCTTCTGTCTGTATATACAGATGGGTGACAAATGAAAAACAACTGCAACATAAAGTAACTCAGTAAGGTGTTGGGCCACCATGATCAGCTTCAATGTGCCTTGGCATATATTTTATGTCAAGGGAACTCTACAAGAGGGATGGAACAGCGTTCTTCCGAAAGATATTCCCTCATTTGGAGTGGGGTGGAAATGGTGGTGGAGAGCGCTGTCTAATACTTAGATCATTTCCTCTTGCCATCTTCATCTAAAATCAAGGTCAACTTGGCCTGCTCAGTATTTCATACAAGCCACAGAGCATGATAACTGCTCAATGATATCATGCAGGACACCTGTATGGAAAGATCTGCATTCGTAATGTTCCTCCACTCATTTATTAAGGTTTTTCGTTTAATTACATCTGAATGTACCACCACATATGGTGTAATTTATTGATCTGATCTCTTAGCTTTTTTCTCTATTGTATATATTTTCTATTGAGTAGTGCTATGCGTAACTTAGTGTTTTTTTGCATTGTTATGCAATGGCCAGGTTGTCTTAGCAAATCCCCATACCTTGTAAAATAAAGGTGAAACAAATAAGACAATAGAAATAACCAACCCTGGGAGCTCTGACTCACCTGGCTGACAGGGTGATGGTGATGTCAGACACTTCAATCCTCAAGGCATTGAGGACGTTATCTATGACTGGTATACTGACCTGGAAGGACAGGATACACAGACCAGTCAGACAGACGGACACAGACAGACAAGTCAGTCTGACGGACACAGACAGGCTAGTCAGACAGACAGACAGACAGACAGACAAGTCAGACGGACGGACACAAACAGACAGTCTATGTGTCAGTCAGACAGACCAGTGAGACAGACAGACAAGTCAGACGGACGGACACAAACAGACAGTCTATGTGTCAGTCAGACAGACCAGTGAGACAGACAGACAGACAGACAGACAGACAAGTCAGACGGACGGACACAAACAGATAGTCTATGTGTCAGTCAGACAGACCAGTGAGACAGACAGACAGACAGATTAGTCTTTTGGACAGACTACAGACGGACCAACACCACAGACAGTGCGTAGAAGAGGTTCACCTTCATGCCAGACAGATAGAGGGTGTTCTTCAGTCTGTACTTCCCATCCTGCTGAGGGTAGGTGTACAGCATCAGGTCATTCATCTGATGGAGACAAAATACAGAGCTAGAAGATTAACATGCAACAATTTCCAAGGTTTAACAGAGCTTTTATAACAGAAGATGTAAACACATTTCAGCAGAGATCGTTTTTTCAGCAAATGACAACGGACAAATACACGTTATGTTTATATTTACTGTTAATATTCTATAAAAATGCAACAAACAATATATTCTGATTAACTAGCATGGTCTTGTATACAGTATCTGTCAAAGGTTTGGACACACCTACTTTTTCAAGGGCATTTCTTTTTTCCTACTCTTTTACATATTTTGGGCTGGCGACTTCAAAGAATCTAAAATATAAATGTATTTTGATATGTTTAACGCTGTTTTGGTTACTACATGATTCCATGTGTGTTATTTGATAGGTTTGATGTCTTCACTGTTATTCTACAATGTGGGAAATAGTAAAAATAAAAACAGTTTACGTGGTACGTGTATCCAAACGTTTGACTGGCACCGTTTAACCAGGTACACGCCCATCATGTATTTAAAGGACTGGAACCTCTCTCTGACTATTGCTCACATCCAATCCAATGTTTTGAAATGCATGAAAGAGCCTGAACAATAACACACTTCAGTGGAAGTGCAGGTGGGGCAATGCCCCAGGCCTTCCCCCATGCTTCCTTGTTGACAACATGACTGACTCTCCACCCTGCCCGTTCATGTCACCAGCCATATATCCCGGGGAACCTACGAACCTAGCGTAGTGTGAATAGGCCATATAGCCCGGGGAACCTACTAACCTAGCGTAGTGTGAATAGGCCATATAGCCCGGGGAACCTACGAACCTAGCGTAGTGTGAATAGGCCATATATCCCGGGGAACCTACGAACCTAGTGTAGTGTGAATAGGCCATATAGCCCGGGGAACCTACTAACCTAGCGTAGTGTGAATAGGCCTTGAATGACACTCTCTTATTGGCCACACACCTCACGCCATTTTAAGGAAATGTGTTAGTGTATCATAGCTGCCACAGAGGGGCGCTATACGCATAAGAAATGTATACTGTAGAGCTAGATAGTGGTTTCAACTGTGTATTCATGTCATTGTAGAGTCTGTCTCATCATGACCATTGACCCCTTCTCCTTGTTAATGTAGCACATTTGTGTATAATTATTTACTTGATCCTTCCTGAGTTGAAAACACCAACTACAGGATCTACTACATCAGGAGGGATCATCCACTGACCAACAGTCTTTTTTATTTGAAATGTACATTTAACAAACAGGAATTCATCATTGGTAACGTCCATGCTGGAGTGTGATTTCTCACAGCTCCACCATCTCTATGTGAGCCCCACGGTCACATGAAAAACAGCTATTGTTTAAAAAAAAAAAATCACACATTAACACGTTAACCCCTCGACAAAGCCATTCCTGTGTAACACGACAAAGGCAACATAATAAAAAGGCCCCAGTGTTTATTTGCTTATCACACCCAAAGTATTGTAATCATCAGAACATACTTCAGCCTATTGTGTCTCAAAGCCTTATTGAGGGTGGGACAAAAGCAGTGACATCATTGGTCACACATCATGTGTGCTCTAAACATCCGTGGCCCATAAAGCAGCATCCAGGAATTCTCCGCCCACTCCCTTCCAGATCCCAGAAACAGCCTGGACTGGGTGGAGGGCCTGGAACCAGACACCACAACAACAAGCTGAGATGGGACAAAACAGACTGCGACGCTCCGGTCCTGACTGGAACCCACAGCAGATCAGGCCCTGTCTAGGACTAACCACGATCAAGCTCAATGGATTACTCTATTGACCTGGATTTTAGGCTGAATCTGTGTCTGCAAACTGGACACTAGTGACGACAACACTGCAGGACTATGTCACCCTGAGTCAGGCTGAGTCATTCACCCTTAGCAGTACATGGGTCCTGTCAGGTGGACAATGATGAGGTCAGAGATGTATTCCAAGACCTACAGATGCCATCTAAACCATGCAAATCAACCACTGACTTGCACATTCACTTTGTCATCTAGATTTCACCGGTTTCTTTACTTGGACTATCCCACTGTTTTCCATCGTCCAAAGATTCTCCATATACTATATGTTTTTTCGAAATGTATAATAGGTTCATTCTACATTTATTATAGTTTTTTCTCCATATATTATGGGATCTGCTTCTAAAACAGGCTTATTTGGGGTTGTGTCACGTCCTGGCTACGCCCCTAGCCATCTCTGTGCTGGGCAGGAGCCAGAGTCAGCACCGGACAGAAGGTGGTGCCTATAGGCATCTCTATTCTATTGTAGTCTCCCCAACTGGAAGCAGGTGTAGATCGCTGCCTCCAATTGGGGAACCTGTTTATGTACAATGTTTGGCCACACCTGGTGTGGATCATTCGGTTTATGTTTATGCTCTGTGCAACGGCATTGGTTGCTGCTAGTGGTTTGTTTCTTTATTTTATTAAAACATGGCTTACCATCGTCCTTTCGTCTCTGCGCCTGTGGCCTAACACCACAACCGTGACAGCTTGGGCTTTTAGCTTTTGAGGTTTGAATAAAAAAGTGTACAAATATTTTTAGCAGACATTAAATGTTCTTCTGATTCCTAAAATCCTCCTCTTCACTGATGACGGTTGATCCTCGAGCCATTTCCCTTTTCCAACAACCCCATAAGTATTCCTCTGTCATTTATGTTTTTATTTATTGCAAATATTCTTTGATACACCACCAGGTTCCTATGTAGCCTACAGCACAGAGGCTAGCCAATAACATTTTTAGAAGACCCAAATAGGAGTATTACAGCTCTGGACTAAACCAAGAAGAAAAAAGGCTCAAGGATACAGACCAAACTATACATACATCGACTTTGTACGTCAACATATCTGAACCTCAAGTTTTTAACATTTCTAATGATGAAAAAGGGAGATATTGCTAAACCCTGTGTCACTTAAACCATGTTTAAACCAAAAAGCTATTAGAGGACATTTAGAGCGTTGATGGATACAGAATATATTCCAGACGTAGCCCAAAAAAACTCAACTCCACGAATGACATAAGATGTATTAAATCATCAATAACTGCTGATGTAAGAATCCAAGGAAGAACCCAAATTTATGTGGCTAAAATACATATTTTATGATAAAAACATACAATTGTATGTAATTTCACAGTTTAATTGGCAATCAAGAAGTGGTAGAGGGGAAGCCGCTCCCATCAGGATTAACATCAAAGCCTAGACAAGAAGACATGACGGTGCCACTGTTAATGGAGCCTGTGGCTTCAGATAAATCCATAGAGAACAGCCAGACAGGTCCTATAACGTTTTATGTGTGGTGTGTCTACATTTTCCTCACATGAAAAGCTCCAAGTGACAACCTGTGTGATGGTTTTCAAACCAATAATACTGAACCAGGAATTAAGATTGTTGGGGATTTCAACAGAGCTGCATTCTTGTAGGAATAAGTTCCAATTCACTTCTACATTGTTTAGCATGAGCGAAGGACATGATATTCGCAGCATTTGTTTTGTATTGAACCAACACGGGAATCAAACCCACAACACTGGCATTGAAAGCTCACTAAACTATATGGGCTGACAATTTTAAACAGGAAACCGACACTTGATGACCCAAAAGTGCAAGGTGTTCAAAATCTGCTTCACAAAAACACCTTTCCTTACCCGGTCATTTGGTTAATCTGGTGTCCCAGCCACCAAGCTCCAAGGTGTGTGAGTACAGGGCAGGCTCTCCCCACACGAGACAGGCATGAATACATACTGTACCAAAAAGCCAACCATAGAAGATAGTTCTCAAAAGTCTGGGGATGTTTGCCACAGCTATAGGACATAAAGTACCAGTCAAAAGTTCGGACACACCTATTCAAGTGAATGTGCTGTAATCTCAGCCTCACTGAGAAACTGATCAGGGCCTTAAATAGAGAGACTCCTAATGAGGGCCATCGAAATCAACAGACATTTTGGCAGGTCATTGCTAACTTATTTTATACTACCAATTTGCTACCACTTTGAGCCTCATGGAACCTACTCCCAATGTTCACAATACACCTGAGATCACAATTTTGCCATAGACGATCAATAGCTTTAAACATGGCAGAAGATTCGTTTTAATCACAGGCACATTTGCCTCCAGTCAGAAAGGTTGCAAACTGAGGCAATAAAAACTAAACAAAGCCCTTACAATTTCTTAATCCAGCCGTGCTAAACATTTCCTTCACACACAGCTCTGTCCTCTATAAGACTTCCTTCACAGACAAATTTCCAGCTGTGAGATCTCATTATCACAGCTGACAACTTCATTGCTGTATCCCCTCCCAAAGCATAAATAACTTTGGCGTGACCCTGGACCACATGCTTTTGTTCTCTGAACATCAAAGTAGTGACACGCTCTGGCAGGTTCATGCTCTACATGCTCTGTAGAGTATGACATTTCTTCACACAGGAAGCAGCACAGGTCCTAATCCAGGCAATTATCATCACCAGGCGAGACAACTGTTGCTCTATGTTGGTTTGGCTCCCGGGGGGGCCATGAAACTAAATCCACTTCTCCTGAAAGCTACAGCCTGTTACTTCAAACATACTTCCATGCCATCACGTCACTCTGCAGACTCCATTCCATTCAAACCTTCCATCATCTTCAAGGCTGTGGTGCATGCCAACAGAGAAGCAAGGAGAACTGCTTACTCATTACCATCAGGAAATCCTCAAATCCCACACCCATCCAGATTACTCTACTGTACACCGCAACCTAATAACCCCACACCCCAACCCGATATCCCAACACCCCAATCTGATATCCCTACACCCCAACCCGATAACCTCACACCACAACCAGATGTCCTCACACTCAACCGGATAACCTCACACCCGAACCCAATAACCTCAAACCCAACCTGATGACCTCACACCACAACCAGATGACCTTACAACCCAACCGGGTAACCTCACACCCCAACCTGACACCCAACCGATGACCAAACACTCTAACTGTACCCCTCAACTACTGACTCGGCCACATGTGGTCTCTAAGCCATCCCACCCCCACTGGAGGGCAGTCCTCGTCCATCCCTTCATTAAGATTTCCCATGGAAAGTTATAAAACCTTATCTTGTTGAACGTTGGAAAATGTTAATCTAAATGTAATGTAATATCTATAAATACTTAAGGGATATTTATGCTCCACCTGCCGCATCCTACAGGCTGTCTCTGGCCTTCACAGCTCTTCCCTTTCTGCCCACGAAGGAAGCATTCAGGGACCCACATCAAACATCCTGTCAGGAAGTATGGCCCTGGAAAACAAGCCCAGAGAGGGTTGCCCCTGGCTGGGTGGGGGCCCTGTGACCTGGTCCTCCTGCCTCCAACTACATTCTGACAACACTGTTGGCCTCTCTGCTTCACTACATCTCCCTCTATGTGTGATTACTGATCTGCCAGCCGAAACATTACCCAGAAACATTACCCCTGGGTGAGACCACCCACTTCCAAGATCAGAAGAACTTTAATATTACTGAAAGATGTCAAGATAGAAAAAAAAGGAAATTACCAGAAACAGGTGTCTGGGCTGTCTGCTTTTCCTTGACACTTTCATTAGAGTCCCTTCTTTGACAAACACCTACAAACACAGAAAAACAGAGAAGAGGTCAGCAAAATGTCTTTCTCTACTGTGGTAGTAATGGCCTTTATAGGCCATAGTCTGATATACGTTTTATTTACTTTTTATGTGATTTTTTTTGGAAACCAGTAAAACACTGTCCAGACAGAGGAATGCCTCTTTACTTGCCATGTCAGCAAAATACATTTTATTCAGTGAGAAAGCGAGAATGTGATCTCACCCTTCCTGGCTTCAGTAGATCTCTCTTGCCTCGGACGCTGTATTCAATGTGGACCATCCGCAGCAGGTTCTCCTGCGTGTCAGAGACAGGGAGACAGCAGAACAGGAGAGGGCTGTGAGAGGAGAAACACCAACGCTCCCTGGTTGTTTGTGAATGACAGTGAGGGATGTGCTGCGGGAAACCGAAATGGACGGGTGCGGATAAAGGGATCCTGTGTTCAAGTGTGTGTGTGTGTGTGTGTGCATGCGTGTGTGTGTGCGTGTGTGTGTGAGAGAGACATATGTAGTGTGATTGGGTGAAGAAAGAAACTGAGGGGTCGGTGGAATGTGTGAATGTCTGTCACAGAGGGAGAGAAAGACAAACAGCTCTCTAAAAGAGGTAGAGGTTTGTGATCCATGTATGTCTGTACTTGTGGCTGTCCTCACATTCATTTAATATTTTTTGTCAGTTGCCGAGCAGGAAAAATGGGAAAATGGTAGGTGTTAGGGCCAAGTTTTGTTAGCCATACAGGATAGGGTGTTGAGGTTATGTAAAGGTTATAGGGCAAGGGCTCTGGGTTCCAGGTCCCCACAGGGATAGAAGAAGAAACAAATGTGTGTGTGTGTGTATGCGCGCCCCCGCTCTCATTCTTTGATGAAAGTACTGTAATCTCTCAGCCCACACCCTTTGTTACAATGCACCTGGCATCTTTGATGACATCATCAGTTCTTGCCCTCACATTAATCAATAGGCGACAGAGCTCAGTGAGGGCAAAGAGGAAAGCCTCTTCAAGACCATGGGCAAGTAACCCCCCAGTTCTCCAACACTTCCATGGTCACAAGTATAGAGAGACAAGACGTACCCCTTGTTTGAGACTGTCATTAGCTTGGTCGGCCACCCCTGAAACGATGACTAAAGCAGCTGGAACAGAAGACGGACGGACAGACAGAAAGGGTTAATTCTCATCAAGCAGGTAGGTGAGTGCGTTGGCTAAATGATCACATGATTTGACTGATTCCAGGGTCACATTTACACAGCGTGCACAATTATTAGGCAAGTGAGTATTCTGATCGTACCATTATTTCTATGCACATTTTCCAACTTCAAACCATATAAACTTGAATGCTCATTGGATTTAATTACTTTCAGGTAAAATGTATTGGTGGAATGAGGGAGGGTGTGATCATTAATGGACACACGGCACCACTTCAGGCCAGCTAGGTGGAGGGGTACTGGTATGGGCTGCTATCATTAAGGATGAGGTAGTTGGACCTTTTCGGGTTGAAGACGGACTGAAACTCAACTCCCAAACCTACTGCCAGTTTCTGGAAGATACTTTCTTCAAACAGTGGTACAGGAAGAAGTCCTCAGCATTCAAAAGGTCATGATCTTCATGCAGGACAATGCTCTATCACATGTATCCAAGTACTCTACTGCTTGGCTAGCCAGCAAGGGCCACAAAGATGCCTGAATAATGACCTGGCCCCCTTCCTCTCCTGACTTATATCCTATTGAGAATTTGTGGGCCCTTCTCAAATGTGAGATTTACAGTCAGGGAAAACAATACACCTCTTTGAACAGCATTTGGGAGGCTGTGGTTGCTGCTCCAGCAAAAGTTGATCTTGAACAGAGCAAGAAACTGACAGACTCCATGGATGGAAGGCTCATGGCAGTTATTGAAAAGAAGGTTGGTTATATTGGTCACTGAATATTTTTAAAAGGACAACAATTTTAATTATATGTTACTTATTTATTACACTTACTTAAAAAATTGAGAATAAACACGTTGGGAGTTGGGAGAAATTATTTTTTAAATTAGTTGCCTAATAATTCTGCACTCTAATATATTCCACTTTTCCTTTGTTAAACATTCAGGTTTGAAGTTTTGGATTGACTGAGAGCATTGTGTTTGTTGAACAATAAAATAAATCTTGAGGAATACGATTTGCCTAATTATTGTGCACGCAGTATATTAACGAGAAAGAATGAACCTTGTGTATCTTCATATTCTTTTGAATCGGGAGAGAGGTTGTTAAGATAATCTAGAAAAAAATGGAAAAAACAAAAAACTGTCAGCAACATAAACAGATTTAAAATGCGCATAACTTGCTCTGTACATTGAATTTCTTCTTGCAGTGTGGCAGCGAGGTGCTCTGTACCTGTGAGCAGCATGCGGTACTGGAGGACTCGAACAATGACCTGCAGCAGCTGGTGGTTCAGAGGGACTGGGTCTCCATCTGGACCCTGCTTCTGTACAAACACACACACCGTCAGGTTAGTACGTGTCTGCCTTAACACACACCGTCAGGTTAGTACGTGTCTGCCTTAACACACACCGTCAGGTTAGTACGTATCTGCCTTAACACACAGTCAAGTTAGTATGTATCTGCCTAAACACACACCGTCAGGTTAGTACGTATCTGCCTTAACACACACCGTCAGGTTAGTATGTGTCTGCCTTAACACACACCGTCAGGTTAGTACGTGTCTGCCTTAACACACACCGTCAGGTTAGTACGTGTCTGCCTTAACACACACCGTCAGGTTAGTACGTGTCTGCCTTAACACACACCGTCAGGTTAGTACGTGTCTGCCTTAACGCACAGTCAGGTTAGTACGTGTCTGCCTTAAC
>JACXGJ010017855.1:0-10755 GCA_016801105.1 Esox niger
GCCCAGGCGAGGCTAGAGGAGATGGGGGCGAGTTATCTCCTGTAGATGTACTGTAGGAACTGAGTCAGGACGTGAGTGCCACTACCTCATCTAAGGTATACAAACTCAGGTTGGTGAAGAGGGCTCCTTACAGCTAGCTAGTCTAGCCCAGTGGTTTTGAAACGTTTTTGTCACAAGGCACGCCATGTATGATAACAAGCATTTCCAAGGCACAATTTGACATGTTATTAATGAAATGTACAGTAAATCATAATGAATAAAACTACTTCCTAGGCACTGACCAGCTCCCAAGGCACACAAAGGTACGACCGCACACAGTTTGAGAACCACTGAACCGGTCTAGCTAGCATGCACTCACTCACTCACTCACTCACTCACTGATATCGTATAAAATGGACTAAGTATAGAAGTGGGATGGCCTTTGCCGTTTTAGAATCCAATTGGTTTGTATTTAAGCCATAATCCGTTTCATCCTAATCTAATGTATGACTCTCTGATACTCACTTGTTGATTGAAACATGTATTCCACTCAGATGGATAGCTAGCTAGAAAGCTACCAGGCTACCATACCATAGTTCACTTTCAATAAGAAGACATGTAAAGAAACCAACAGGATTCTGTCATTGCCAGCAGCAAAGTGGGTTGCACATAATCGCGTATTATTATGATTATTAGTATGGTTATGTTGTTATAATTACATATTGTTGTATATTGTTGTTGTTTTGGTTTCTTAGTCTGAAACGGAGGCACTGCTCTAAGTTTGTTAGCTTTTAGAAAATGTGTGGCTACGTTGAATGTGGCAAGGAAGCCAGCAAGCAGGTCGATTTGTAACTAACAGCATCAACAAATAGACATAAATTAGACATTAGTGAGTTTTTTTATGGAAACCCGAAACAGACGCAGGTCAAGATTTTTTTCAAAATCGGACTGAAAATGACTGACCACCGAGTCACATAGTTGAGTTCTGTTTCACGTTATTACAAATACTGTAACTAATGTTAAGTGTTGTTAGGCTGTTGATTAACAACGTATTTACAGTTGTATAGTAAACAAGGACTGTTTGCAATATTCTATTAATATTCAGTTACTGCAGCTGAACGCAAGTTCTAAACCATTGGCGGGAAAACAAGTTGTAGAAACTGAGCTTGAAAAAAAAACAGGATTGGCCTGAGGTAATTTACCTAACAATTGTTTATTCGTATGTCCTCAAGTTCGGTAGCCTACAATTGATTGTTTCTTGGTTTATCCTTACGTTCGGATGTTTTTTGTGCTTCTTCGCATACCAACAATTAAACAAATATGGTAAACTCGTTTGGTAACTTGGCTAACTTGTGTTTCTAGGGTGGACAATAGAACGCATAAAAATTCACCCTCGTCTCAAAAACGGTAAAAGAACGGGCTGAGCTGGAACGCTAGCGTGTGCCCAGACCATACCTAATATATTGAATCCAACGTTTGTTGAGCCTCTTCTGACCTGACTGAATCTTAAAATTCATTTTTCATCAAAAATGGCACCAAAACAGGTCTCCTCTTTTATTTTACGATTTTAACCTCATTTTATGACGAAACTGAAAAATAACTGCAGTATGAACTAAACATCTGGTCCTATATGGTATTAATTGCGATTAAACCTGCATTACGTGGATGTACATACAATCCGTGTTTTCTGACTGTTTCTAGTCTTGCGTTTGAAGTCAGTGAATGGCACTGCCAAACCATATTTTATTAAAAAGAGGAGATTCTGCTGATTAAAATAATGCCACACTTGACGAAATCGAAAAATACATATTTTTTAGATAATTGCCTTAGTACACCAGCATGTCTCTCAATTGGAAACCAATGGGCAGAGCACAGAGTTTTAAAGGAAACTTCGTGGATTTGCATGGAGATGACAATGAATGGCGCAGCGCAATCAAATCTTATTTTAAAGAGCAAGTCCTACTGGTTAAAATGGTGTCCGACATTTAAAAATCCGAAAATATATATTCCGAGATATTTGACTCAGCCATTGGAAACCAATGAGTGGAGCGTAGAGTTCCATAGGGGAAACAATTTCATGGCTAGTGTTTTATGGCAGCAACGCCCACTGGCCTGTCTTTTCTTATTTAAAAGGGGAGGTTCTGATTTCAAACGGTGCCCAGCTTGAAAAAAAACAGAAAATGTACATGTGAAAGAATTAAGTAGACAGCGGCGTCCGCATGTATAGCATTTTTCCATAGGGAAACAGCAGGTTCAGTGATCGGAAATTAATCTGTGTTTCTGAAATGGTGTAGACTAGAGTAATGTTAGATGTTATAGGATCATTCTAATTAGCAGTTTAGTAAGGACGTCTGTAAACGTAGTGACATGTTATAAACGTTTTCAAAATTAAGGTACTATATACTTCCAAGAGACGGTAGCATAAGTACGATGAATGAAAAGCCCCCGAAATTTTTATTCCTACCGGATTAAAGAAAACCCTGTGCAGATGAGGATCAATGGTGAGGCAATTTTCGAAACGTGTGGTGTAATCTGTTGGTGTGTTACTAATGGAGACCCTGGTGAGTCTGGTAACCCTGAAAAGGGAGCATAGCAAGATCATCGCTGTGTAGCATTTTCGCTCACACATAACCACCTCACTCTTTAACAATTATTCCCGCCGGCGCGCTCTTTACTGGAACTTTCAATCTTACGTGAGTTTAGAATTATAAGGTTCCACCTGACATTTTTGTCAAAAATTAGTGCGCCGGCTTTAATAATTTACATACATTGGATTATTGGATTTGTATTATACTTTATCTGGTGTCATTTTTCTGAACGTGTTTTTTGTGTATGTAATTCACAAAATAATATGTTCCTTCTCCAAGGAGGCATACCTCGTTGGAGTTAAGGTTCTGTCTTTGATCTAATCAAAAGCGTCAACAAATGCTGGAGGACCAATCAAAACCATATATGTTTAGCTGTGCTAGTTTTTGTGTTAGCTAGTTGACTTGGGATAGTTCGCAAATTTCACAATACTATTAGAAACCTAAAATTGAAGCTTTCATGTGTTCAGGGGTGCAGTCATTATGGGCACGTATCAATAACGGCCAGCTATAAAAAGCACGTAGTAGACTTCCTATAGTAGCTATATGTAGAAATTGTGTCTACAAAATGGGTAACACAAAGGCTCAGATTATGATCATGAAGCATGGACACATACAGCAGGAGAGATAACAACCCAGAGACCAGTGATGATAGTAAAAGAGAGATAGAAGGGCGTAGGTATGTTCAGGCAGTACCTTAAATAATTATAATATTTTGTGTGGTTACACAAACTATATCACAATAACAGAATTATTTTAATACAAAATATTATAAAAATAAATATTATTATGATGGTCAGCTGTGTTGAGTGTTTGTGTATTGTTTTGTATTCCTAACAGTGGAGGCCGTGGCAGGAGAAAATGAATTATTTCTTAAACTCAACTGACACACACAGACTTCCAGGACTTTAATTGTTGTTACAAAAATGATTAATACAAGCAAGTGCCTTTTGCTGCTGTGGCCTTGATTGTGTTTGGTCAGTGTCCACACATACAGTATACTAAGTGCCATGGGAAGCCTCTTGTTGACATGGATATCAGGGGCTCAAATGTACATTTGTGGCAAGGTTTAAGCACATGCCTGCTAAAATGAAAAGTAATAATGATAGTTTTGTGTAGAGTAAAAAAATGAATATATGCTTAATGTGCAAGGTGTTTCAAATTTGATGGTATTGCCTAACTGCATATGAAATGACATGCTGAATATACATGTTCCAAGGATTCAAATGTAAATTTGATACGATATTTCTAAATTGTGGTACAGCAGTGGCTTCAGACCAGGGCGCCGGTTGCTAAAGCCCCAAATGTTTTCTGAATAGCCCCAGATATCATAACTGTTATTGTTTTTCAGTTATAAAAATAATTCAAAAAAAGTACCGGGATTTATTCATCAATTATTTCGATCGTACATTAAACAAACGCTAGGTAGTAAAAATGACAGGTCATTAGATCAAGAGAGGTTTGAGCTGTAGATACCAGTAGACTCAGATTGCCCCCTCCTGGTAGAAATATTATAAATCACCTTTCAAGGGAGAGAAGTGTGTTTTTGTATTGTTGTGGTGCTGGTTTGTATCACTGTGTGTATCGAGCACAATAATATACAGCTGTGTCTTCAGTCTGCAGACTCTGGCCTTTTAAAAACAATGTGTTGCTTGAAGTGTCTCTTGTGATGCTGAACTTGTTTTTCAGTGAATCTTTATAAGCTGTGCTTCCCCCACCGCTGATATATCCAATCCACTCCAGTGCTTCTCCTGCAGGTTGTCGAATCCAATGTGTGTTATAGCTAGTTACAGAGTATGAGACCTTACAGGAAATGGTCAGTGTTTGACCTGGCTGGACAGTCATAGAAGGTGGCTGAGTGAGTTCTTCACAGTGAACACCTGTGGACAAAGCATGTATAATGTTGCTTAATAAGAACAGCATATTTAAGTTTTGATAAAACAAAATATCACCAATATTTTGGTTAACCCGTTCCCCCCATTCACACAGACTCACAAGAGGCAGCTGCCAGCAGCATCAGCAGACCTACAGAGAACATGGTTTATGTTGAATCTGATCTGGTGGAAGCTGCTCTTCTTTACTCACCAGGACTCAAATTGCCTTTAAGGAGAAGCAGACAGACACTGTTTATGTAGGGAAGGAACTAGAGGGTGGATTTGCATTGACGTAGACTGGAAAGATGCTGGGAGATATCAGTCGGTATATAAGAGATACTGCGGTATCAATCTCGCTGTGACGTCTCAAACATTGTAATCTGAAGACCTTTTGGTGACCTTTCTGAATGTTGTTCAATAAATGAAGTATTTTAGCTAATCCAGATATTCAGAACAGGTACATAGGATCTGGATGGGCCTTGCTGGGTCTGGTCAAACCACTTCAGCTGTGCTAATATTTTCGCAAAAGGGTTTTTGAAGGATCACAGCTTTTTTAAATGTTAGACAGTGATTAGTAAACACAACTTTGCACTGGAACACAGGACTGATAGTGCAGGCATTGGTCTTCTGTATGTCAATGTAGATATAAAAAAATATATTAAAAAGTCGTTTCCAGCTACAATTATCATTTATAACATTAGGAACATATGGGAAATACAGAGAATATGAACATGTGGTTAAAAAAAATTGTAGTTTAATAATAAATATCTGTAGAGGAAATATTGTTTCACATTCATTTTGTTAAGTGTCTTTGGGTCCTTGTAAAGAACTAAATTAATATAATGCATTATTATAATTATTATATTAATATTGTGTCTGGCCCCACCAAGTCTCCAACAGACCTTCGGCGATGTTGATCAGTGTCCTGGGTAATATTTACTTCCCTAAAGGTCTGGAACACCAGGTGTGGGCAATCAGCCACACCCTCCTGAGCTCACCTGGAAAGGTGTGAAACTCTGAGCAAACTGGAATACAACTAAATGCTCGATTTTGTGAACATTTTAGATTTTCCCTGTTCCCCGTGAAGGGCTGAAATGTCTGATATGCTTTATTGTACGGTACGGGCAGTGTGTCACATCCTGGCTATGCCCCTAGCCATCTCTGCACTGAGCTGGGGCCATAGTCAGGACAGGACAAAAAGAGATAGAGATCTCTATGTACGTTTGTTCTCCCCAATTGGAGGCAGGTGTAGATCGTTGCCTCCAATTGGGGAACATATTGAGTGTGGACCAACACAATGTTGGTCCACACTCAGTGTGGATCATTATGGTTTCTAGTTGCTATTTAGCCTATACCCTGTGGGGGATAATTCTATAAAATGCATAAATAACCTTATACTTATGAAAATATTAATTTGCAATGTATAATCATGTAGTTTTATTGGAAACAAATTAACGTGGAATCCACACTCACAGTAAATGACTTCTGAGATAGGACAAATTACACATACAGATAATGTTTATGTTCAACATAATATGTGTGTCTTATGCGGAGAGATAGTCATGAGCAGGCAAATACCTTGAGCCCAGAGAGGGGCATTTCTAGAGTTTACTGCCTTTGTATCCACTGTTGGGGTGTCCAGAGTGTGGCCCATGAGCTGGTCATAAAGTGTACTCTGTGATAAGAGATGACCTGAGTGTGGCCCATGAGCTTAACATAACACTTACTTTGTGGACAATTATGGACATGACCCAAGTATGAATCATAAGGAGGATGTGAATTACTTTCGCAAATTACGAGCATTCAGGGAAGTAAAAGATAAGAAGCGCACCCCACTCAGGGGGGTTGCCAACTAGACAAAGTCAGATGGCGTAATGTGGGAAAGTTCTGTATAAAAGCCATGGTCCGGACTTAGAACATTAGGGGTGTATCTGCAAAAGGACCTGGCTTTAATGTCTGTCATTATTGTATGATTTTCATTCATGTCTATTGCATTCACAAAGTCCTGAGTTGAAGTGCATTTGTTTTTAGTGAAGAGTGGTTGATTTTCCACGACAATCCAAGTCACGGTAAGCTGCTTTCATTTTGGTTCCTTTTACTTTAATTAAGACTATGGCATATTACCACTCCGTCTCTGCCCCTGTGTCCTTCTACAACCAGCTGTGTGACAGAATGATCCACCAACCAAAGACACAGCAGAGATGGACGGTAGGGGAACTCCTTGGTTGGCCTGACAGCGATACTGAGGAGGAGGAGAACCCCTACTGTCAACAGCTGCCCACCTGGCCAACCCAGCGCAGCAAAAGGAGGAAAAGACGTCACAGGCGATGAAACCGGCCTGCGGGGAGTCACCCCCAAGAAAATTTTGGGGGGGGGCTATGGCGGCAAGCGGAGGGCCCTAAGGCACGGCTGCCACCTCCGGAGGGATGGTACTACGAGCCCATGCTGCCTCTCGTGTGTGGAGGAATGTAGGTACAAGACCTCCCGGGTAGGTGTGAGGACTGATGGGGCTTTCACGACCGGCCATATCTGTTCTCAACACCAGTGGCGGAGCTCCCAGCCAGCCTTGAGAAGCCAACGCCTGGTCTACTCCCTGTGCCACCTCCAAGGCGACGGCTTCCCCCTGCTGAACAGAAGCCGCACCCAGTTCCCCATGCTGCCCTGAAACTGCAGCCAACGCCTGCTCTACGTCCAGTGCCAGCTCCAAGGCACCGGTTTTCACCTGCTGCCCAGGAGTTGCAGCCAGCGCCCCCTGCTGCCCAGGAGTTGCAGCCAACGCCCCCTGCTGCCCTGAAGCCGCTGCCAGCGCCCCCTGCTGCCCTGAAGCCGCAGCCAGCGCCCCCTGCTGCCCTGAAGCCGCAGCCAGCGCCCCCTTCAGTTTTTCCCTTATAGGTCTTTTTGGCACTACGTAATTATTTGATAGGGGTGGGCATGTTACAGTTATTTTTTTAACAAATGTCTATTCAAAGCTTTTATCCTTACGCAAGCAAAGTATGAATACAGCTAATAAAAATAAAGAATCATTTTAACCATTTTGACCTAGGTTGCCCCGGTCTTTCGTTCTGGAGCCCGTGCCTTAGGGGGGGTACTGTTATGTCCTGGCTATGCCCCTAGCCATCTCTGCACTGAGCTGGGGCCATAGTCAGGACAAAAAGAGATGCCTCTAGGCATCTCTATGTAAGTTTGTAGATCGTTGCCTCCAATTGGGGAACACATTTATGTGAATGTTGGTCCACACTCTGTGTGGATCATTATGGTTTCTAGTTGCTATTTAGCCTATACCCAAGTCACGGTAAGCTGCTTTCATTTTGGTTCCTTTTCCTTTAATAAAGACTATGGAATATTACCACTCCATCTCTGCGCCTGTGTCCTACAACCAGCTGTGTGACACAATGGATACAATTTTACGAGAACATTTTAGAAATGTTTGTTCATGTTGCATGTCTGACAACAACTGGCGGCGATACACCGTCCATTGGAAAATGTTGCATTGATTAAGCAGGAGAGTTCCTGTCCTTTGTGTTCACTGTGTTTGCCAAAGTAAAATAATGCTAATGACTATTTGGGTGATTGGTGTAGATGTCTGATTTTAGGATAAATAGCCATGACATTTACTTCTCTTAACATTCTCTTCTTCTGTTTCTGCTGCTTAAGCCAATTTCTATCTCTCTATTTTCCAGCATCTGCCTCTCACCCCAGGAATTACTTTGCCACCATTTCCTCACTCCTAAATCCTCTCCTTCCTCCACCTCATTCTTCCCTAGGCTCCTGCTCAGCCTGGGCATTTTTCCTTGGTCTTGACACCTTAATTGAGGAACCAACATCCCCTTGCAGCCAGAACAGCAGTCCCTGACAACCATCCAAAATTGACTGAAAACCCAGCGCTTTGATGAGTATCCACATTAACTTGTGTATCCCCCCACCACCGAACAAAACATGCACTTACCTTTGAATTCTCTGGCCCTAACTTTGCCAACTTATGACTTTGGTGAAGGAAAGTGTACTAATTATGATTGTCAGATGTTGGTTTTCCAAGACACCTTAAGAAGAATGCAATTAAATCACTCTGGATTAGAGCACCTGCAAAATGACTAAAATGTAATTGTAAACAATGAATACGTCTCCGCCATTATCAAATGCCTGTCTACACACAAACACACACACACACACCTTAATGACCTGTTCCATCACAACAAGGTAACAACAGAAATCCCTATAAAGAGAATATTAAGTCATAATAGACTAAATAATACCTAAACAAAACAAATTGTGAACATAAGAAGTATGTATAATAGTGAGTGGAAAGGTGTGTTGTCACTAAATCGTGCTTGTTCACCTTTAAACTCATCTATAGTAATTTCTAGTTTTTAAACCTTATGTTAATAATGCAAAATTTGACCATGTTCCATGTTATGGCACTGAGCCGAACTGAACATGTTTCAACTTCTCACTGTAATATATGTTCCCATTGCCACATATTCCTCCAACCCACTCTAATGATTTTCCAGCTGTCTGTCATACCAAAAGTGTACAGTAGTTGGTACTGGTTACAGAAACTCCTGAGTCCTTCCAAGAGGTCAGAGACGATCCAGGCTGTACAGTCATCGGGTCTTGCTGTGTGAGTTCAGTCTGACAGAACACACCAGTGAAACAAGACCAACAAAACAAAATGTGGTATATTAAATTGCCAATAGTTAGTTTCTCTGTATTACACCAATGGTCTTTATTTATCATTTTGCCAAAACCCAAAGGATGCAGCTTCCAGCAGCAGCAAAGCTGCAGGGAACATGATTTATAAAGGTTAACTGATTCAAACTGAACTTGTTTTCAGCAAATGGGGTGACAGTTATACCTCTTTATGTACAAGAAATGACAGATGTTCTGCATGGAACTTATTTTTTTTCTATGAAGTGGTCCAGTAATTCTTTAGGTGAAATACGATGCATCAATAAAGATTGAGCTCTCAGACACAATTAAAAATGACAATTCTTTAGAGCAAATAGGATATAACAACATCCCAACTATTTTCAGATGGATTATTGTTG
This sequence comes from Esox niger, assembly GCA_016801105.1. Lineage (NCBI taxonomy): Eukaryota > Metazoa > Chordata > Actinopteri > Esociformes > Esocidae > Esox > Esox niger. The sequence goes on from JACXGJ010017855.1 coordinate 9,484, forward strand.
CATTACATTACATAATTTCGATACAATATGATTGAGCTTGGTTTTATGAATGGTGTTTGGGGTTTTTGTACAGGGTTGTAGTTTGATGTATCACAGTGGTAGCGAGCACAGTAGTAGACAGCTGAATCTTCAGTCTTCAGGCTCTGCCCTGTTAAAGTCACTGTGCCGCTTGAAGTGTCTCTGCTTAAGCTGAACTTGGGTTTCAGTGAATCTTTGTAAAGTGTGTTTCCATTATGATAGATGTTTGCAACCCATTCTGGTATCCCGCCTTCAGACTTCCGGATCCATGATACTCCGAACATGTTGGTGCTATCTGTCAGAGAATACCCAGATACCTTACAGACAATGACCAAAGACTCTCCATGTTTGATATCCAATGTGTTTGGCTGGGTCAGCTCCAGACCACAATGAACACCTGTTAAGAAAGATTTTCACGTTACATATGACATTTACATATTTAAAGAAAAGGAAATTATTTAATATAGTGATTGAAGTAAGTCTATTAAACATGCTAATCCAGTGGCACTCACAGGAAACAAATACCAGCAGCAACAACAGAGATGCAGTGAACATGGTTTGTGGTGAAACTAATGGGATGATACACCCCCACTTTAATGTCCAGGACTAAGTGGTTCATACAGACCAACTGTATTTATAAGACAGAGGGTCCAGTTAAAACAAAGTTTCTATATTCAATTTGCATAAGAGGCAGGTACAGGGTGGGCCTGAACAGTGCAAAATGTTTTCTGGGTTGTGGAGAGTTTCACTACCAGGCTACTTCAGCTTGACATAAATAGATAGAAACTAGAACACAGGTTAATTTCTTGGGACATACATCTCCCGAAAAAATAAGAGACCACTGCACCTTTTTCTTTCCATTCCAAAAAAGTTGAAAAGGAAAGTTCTGAGTTAGGAACAGAAGTGTTCAATTTGCAGTGATCTTTGAACATGAACCCTTCTGTTCCTCGCTCAAAACATTCCTTTTTGACTATTTTGGAAAGGAAAGGAAAAGGTGCAGTGGTCTTTTCATTTTTTCTGGAGCTGTATGTGTGAGAAAGGTCTCACCCATAAAACAACACCACCACCCAGGGTATCACGCACTGTGCTCATTGCACACATCTGGTCCTGATCAACCCCGGTCATCCACCTGTATCAACCCTGATCATCCTCCTGTATCAACCCCGGTCATCCACCAGTATCAACCCCGGTCATCCACCTGTATCAACCCTGGTCATCCACCAGTATCAACCCCGGTCATCCACCTGTATCAAC
>JACXGJ010017856.1:0-10765 GCA_016801105.1 Esox niger
ATAACTCGCGTACTCGGTTGTCAAGGGAGAGAGTAATACAATTGTTTATTGCAGCATATTGATAGTCTATTAGCACATGATGTTACAGGCTCAAACTCTTACCTACTCTCTTTGTCTATCTCTTCTCTCTCAACTGGAATGTGACGTTCAAGCTGTTAAATACCCTGGGGGGGGGGGTGTTTACCTAGCAAAGCCAAGACCCTAACCCCCACACCAAATGGTCTATGCATACATTCCTGTTATTACCAGAGCCCAACAGGGCGAATCTTAACTGTCTGTTATTCTCAACATCTAGGCACAATAACTTCTAATGAACCATACATTCATATTGTAGTTGTTAATGCTCAGTTCCTACACAAAGCACCCCCTGCAGGAGGTTGACCTTCAAAAGAGTCATCAGTCACGGTTTCAATGGATAACGTTTATCACCTACAAAGAGAGTCATAGAGGTAAATGGAATCCACTAATGGCAAATATATTTAATGCCTAGGCAATACTTATCAATAAGCCACCCATCCTGAACAGCTCCCTCCTGCAAGCAAAGGCCAACTTTGCTGTTCTGCAGAATGAATGAGTCGTGCATTCTCCCAGCCATCTTCCCACAACATTCAACAGCATCTTTTGTGCATCCAATATAATTTGCACGTTAATTGAGTGGAAGCCATTTCTGTTAACATAATTGAACTCATTCAGAGATGGCGCTTCAATTGCAGTGTGGGTTCAATCTACCACTCCAGTTTTATTCGGGAAGCTGTTGACTGCAAGAAACCTCAATTCTACCTGTTGTGCGACTATGTTTGGGAAATTGATGGGATTTACAGATGATGACCAGACAGCTTCAGTACATATCGGATGTACAGAATTGAGTTAAGGGTCTGCAAGGACAACACAATTTCATTTTTTTTTACCACACCCATCTGGCTGAATACTCTCTCGACTTCAACATTCGAATGTGGCAAGGACAACGCAGACACAGCAGCCATGACAAGTTCTTGAAACGGGATGAAATCAGCTGCATCCCTGAACTTCCAAATCTCACTCCAGAAGCCCAGTGGGTTTTTTGTCTTATTCCATTTACTATGATGGATGGCACGCCATTGCTGAACAATCTTATGTCTGCAGAGGAGTAGCCATGGAGCTTGGTTATTTTTTCAATTTCTCCAGGGCTTATTTTGCTTAAGAGTTTCCTCCATGTTGAAAACTGTCATGTACTGCAATGCCTCGATTCTGTCCGGCAGTCTCACCCTCAACTGATCTGTGAAGGAGGTGGTGAAGGCTACACATCGCTTTCAGACATTGATTTCATCTTCAGGCGCTAGGTGGAGCTCAGCTGCCTTTGACTCAAATAGGTAACCAAGGTACGGTTTGGGACTGATGTATCCATCAATAGGCCCTTTGAGTATATCAACATTTGCCTGTGTATTCAGCACCCTGCTGCTCACAGACTTGATCAGATTAACCAAGCTGTTAACTTGCTTAAAAAAGTCTACAGTGGGGAGAGCAAGTATTTGATACACTGCTGATTTTGCAGGTTTTCCTACTTATAAAGCATGTAGAGAAATGTACCATAGGTACACTTCAACTGTGAGAGACGGAATCTAAAACAAAAATCCAGAAAATCACATTGTATGGTTTTTAAAGAATTAATTTGCATTTTATTGCATGACATAAGTATTTGATCACCTACCAAACAGTAAGAATTCTGGCTCTCACAGACCTGTTAGTTTTTCTTTAAGAAGCCCTCCTGTTCTTCACTCATTACCTGTATTAACTGCAACTGTTTGAACTCATAACCTGTATGAAAGACACCTGTCCACAAATACAATCAAACAGACTCCAAACTCTCCACAATGGCCAAGACCAGAGAGTTGTGTAAGGACATCAGGGATACAATTGTAGACCTGCACAAGGCTGGGATGGGCTACAGGATGATAGCCAAGCAGCTTGGTGAGAAGGCAACAACTGTTGGCGCAATTATTAGAAATTGGAAGAAGTTCAAGATGACGGTCAATCTCAATCCTGGCTGGGGCTCCATGCAAGATCTCACCTCGTGGGGCATCAATGATCATTAGGAAGGTGAGGGATCAGCCCAGAACTACAAGGCAGAATCTGGTCAATGACCTAAAGAGAGCTGGGACCACAGTCTCCAAGAAAACCATGAGTAACACACTACACCGCCATGGATTAAAATCCTGTAGCGCACGCAAGGTCCCCCTGCTCAAGCCAGCGCATATTCAGGCCCATCTGAAGTTTGCCAATGACCATCTGGATGATCCAGAGGAAGAATGGGAGAAGGTCATGTGGTCTGATGAGACAAAAATTGAGATTTTTGGCCTAAACCCCGCCCGCTGTGTTTGGAGGATGAACAAGGATGAGTACAACCCCAAGAACACCATCCCAACCGTGAAGCATGGAGGTGGAAACATCATTCATTGGGGATGCTTTTCTGCAAAGGTGACAGGATGTATTGAGGGGAGGATGGATGGGGCCATATATTGCGAGATCTTGGCCAACAACCTCCTTCCCTCAGTTAGAGCATTGAATATGGGTCGTGGCTGGGTCTTCCAGCATGACAGCGACCTGAAACACACACAGCCAGGGCAACTCTGAAGTGCCTCAAGAAGAAGCATCTCAAGGTCCTGGAGTGGCCTAGCCAGTGTCCAGACCTGAACTCAATAGAAAACCTTTGGAGGGAGCTGAAAGTCCGTATTGCCCAGCTACAGTCCCGAAATCCCTGCTGCAGTGTGTGCAAACCTGGTCAAGAACTACAGGACACGCATGATCTCTGCAATTGCAAACAAAGGTTTCTGTCCCAAATATTAAGTTCTGCTTTTCTGATGTATCAAATACTTATGTCATGCAACAAAATGCTAATTAATTATTTAAAAATAATACAATATGATTTTCTAGATTTTTGTTTTACATTCCGTCTTCCACATGAAGTGCACCTATGATAAAAATTACAGACCTCTACATGCTTTGTAAGTAGGAAAACCTGCAAAATCAGCAGTGTATCAAATACTTGTTCTCCCCACTGTACTTGCTCTCCCTCAAATCGTAATGTTTCACCTACAATGTTGATAGTGCATGCAATTAGGCCTGTTAATTAAAATTGTAAGCAAGGCGTTATGCACCTTAAGTACAAAATATGAAATGTCCAAAATATAATAAGCCAGTGGATAGTGCATATTGCAAATGCGTTATTCTTTGTGCAGTTCAATTGACATGCATGGACATATCAGTTTGTAAGAAACTATAGATCTCAGATATAGATCTCAGAAAACTGAGTGGAGCTTCTGACCTTTGTGTTCATTCGTTCTATCCCTACCAGACACACCAACTGATGGCAAGTCGATCTGTATTTTCAAAAACATATTCAGACGTTGAATACATCTAAGTATTATTTCTGGACAACAAAGTAAATGGAAAACATAATCTACTAATGAGCCAATTTTTGCTCTTAGCAATAAACCTGCAAGCTCATTGAAAACACATCCTGTGTACTGCCGCCTGTGCCACATCTTCTAGCAATGCAAGATTTGCCATACTGGATAAGTCACAATGCCTCAGTGGTTCCTTTTATGTCATTTAACTGGTTTAATGAACGTAATTGCCTCCAATCTTCTATTTTCTTTTGAATTTATTTAATTATTCAATAAAACCTAAATGGTTTCAAGTTTATGAATTCGATAGCATCCTGAAGTTTCACTTTCCTACCACAAGGTGCTGTGCGTACACATGGTCAGGGGTTTGCTTATATTTATGCACATTCTCAAGTGTAAGTTAAAATGGATAGACCCACACTTTGTTTAGAAATTATCACATGCATGGTTTACCAACATTTCTGCTCGTACGCAACATTGATGAATGAGGGCCCAGACACTCATCCTCAGCTGTCAACTTTGCCGGTCAGTTAAGGCCGCCTTTGCCTGCCATCACTCGGGACAAATCTTCTGGATTCCTACTGCAATGTGACCTGAGAGAGGTAGTTCAAATGGGTTTGGCCTGCTGCCACAGACACCAAACACATGGAGGTGGGTTTCAAGTGCTGATCCACTGTGTAACGACAACCCTAGACACCTAGTCACGAGGAGTGACAAACCATCATCTGCATCCAAGATAGACATTGACCTTCCCACCTACTCTCTGTCCACCCAGAGTTTTTTGAGTCACGTCATACCATCCTATTACCTCTTCTGTTCGCCGATGTGAGCCTTAGTAGACTCCAAAAGCAGCGTGGAATTTTTTCGATATACAGCTCTGGAAAAAATTAAGAAACCTTTTTCTTTCTAAAAAAATGCAAAAGGGAAGTTTTGAGTGAGGAACAGATGGGTTACAATTGAAGAGACCACTGCAGATTGAATGCTTCAGTACCTCACTCAAATCTTTCCTCCTTTTTTGGAAAGGAAAGAAAAGGGTGCAGTGGTCTCAAAATGTTGTTGTCTCTAACCTTGTCATCTCTATGCATCTTTCCCTGTGTCCACACACCACAACTTTTCCTGTTTTGGTCCTGGACAACTGACCCCTTGGCACAGGGCACGTCACCCACATCACACATCCCCTGGTGGTCACCATAAACATCTCACCATGATCATATCACCTTCCTAAGGATTAAATCACTTGCTTACCCTGTTGTTTATAGACTACCTGGCTACAATATCACAACCCGGTAATATCTTGGACAGAGAGAAGGATCCTGGGATGGTCTCAACGTTGACAGGTGGACTGTGTCCCCATTCCTTTAGGATCTACATCAGTGGAATGTCCAGAGAGCGCCCTTCAGCTAGACGTACCTGAGTAATAGCAGGACGTTTGCTCCAAGGCACTAGCTGCCTGTCTCCCTCATTGTCCCTGGGACTGTGCTATTAACCTGGTGCTACACTTCCTTGGGTCACATCCCCTACAACCCCCTGTCCTATAATAAACTATGTCACAAAGAGGCCTTACAACATGCTTTCATCTCCAGCTTCATCAAGCACCTTCTGTGTGAAGAAGGATAGGGGCCTCCCCTTTGTATTGATTACCAAAAAAAACTAAACATCACCGTGAAGTATCATCTGCCATTGAACAACACTATAGCGGCAGATTATTCACCAAATATTTTTTTTACAGGGGAGGACCCCGAGACCCACAGCCTACTTGGTCCTGCTTAATGTCTGCAATTTAAATAATGATTGACTGTAAGACTAACATAAGAAGAGGAAAACTGCCACTGCAGCCACAAATTACACCTGGAGTGAATAGTAAGTTGAGACAGTGATTATGTTCTAATATTTTAGATCAGTTCCTGGTCTGATGTAGGCTCTTCCTGCAGTTCTCTTTTAGCGTGGGTTTGATGTAGTCAAACATTAACTAGGAATAGATACTCTACGTGTATGCTCTTCCCGTTCCATTTTCACTGGATGAATTGTCCGATCAACATGAAATTATACCTTACTACGTTATTTCTGGTGATATGGGTGAATGTGGCTGCTCCTGCATCTCTGAGTGGTAAGAAATATTTTTTCTCTGACTTTAACTGTTTGGTTTACGTACTTATAGTGTAACATTTGTATTTGTAATCAACATTGACTAGGTAGTAACTATAATTCAAAAAGTTTGCTTACAACTAATTCACATCTTTAGTTTACACAATACATTTTCATCCAAATTTCTGACCAAAGATAATTTCTGCATTTCAGAAATGCAAATGGATAGAGGAGATTGTATGGAACTAGTTATGTCTGCCAGTTTTTGCTTAGAAAACACTGAATCATTGGTTATTTCTCCCATGTATTTTTTTGCTGATTACACATTCAGTAGTGACAATTACTTACATCAGACTCAAACCCCACAAATTGAAATAGTAATCCATCTTGACTATGAATTTGACATAAGTGGGAATACAGTTTTGTATCTGTATGTCAGAAAAAGTAGGAGTGTGAGTCAGAAAGCTAGTCAATATCTCAGGTGACCACTACATGCCCCAAGCAGCACAACTAAGCTAAACGATAGGGCGGACAAGTGATTTGCGTATACATAGAAAACCTAGTATAATCTAAGTTTTCCAATCACAGAGCACTGGCCTACTTTCAGTTTAGGCCAAGCTTGCTAACTAGCAATTTTTGAAAATGCCAACAAGGGGTCATCTGAGAGTTACTGAAGAACAAATACAATAGTGGCTCTGAAAGGGATTCACCTCCTTGATCTGTTTCACATTTTATTTGGAGGTTAAATTAAATCAAAATAGATTTAATGGATTTTTCGCTGCTAGTCAACACATAAAGTCCACAATGTCAAAGTGATTTTTCCAATAATTGAGCATAAACAATTGCGGAAGTATGCACCCCAACTATACAATATTTATTAGAGGTGCAGTTGTGCTAAAATGTGCATACCCTTGGAGATTTGATAATATGTACCATTTGTAAAGAAAACATGAGTGAGCAGGCAAAACACATGTATTTCTTATGGGATTCTTAAAAAATAAACAGTGAAAATATCAGAGCCACCACCATGCTTTCAGTAGGGATGATATTCTGTTCATTACATGCCTTGTGAGCCTAACTGAGCATACCTGTGCCTTTGGCAGCAAATACAGCCATTAGAATATTTGGATATGTTTCCAGCTTAGAACATCTTAACATTTTTCAAAATTGCTCAAGCTTCCTTAAGGTAGATGGGGACCAGCAATATTCTGTTTAAACGGCCTGTTCTAGACAGACTCATGTACAATGTTCCCTCCATATCTTAATGATTGATTTTGCTGTTATTCAATACCTTGGAAATGTTCAGATTACCGAAACCTGATTGATGTTTTTAAATAACTTTATTTCATCATGATGTCGTATCTGTGAAGATTTATACTACCCAACTGAATGACCTCACAGAGAGAGGAGTATTTAAACTGAAACCATCAGAAACAATTTGATTGCCCACATATGGACTCAATTCAACCAGTTACATGACCTATACACAATAATTGGTTGCACCACGGTTAATTCACGTATGTCATGGCAAAGGGGTGATTACTTATGCTATCAATTCTTTTCCGTTTTATATTTGTAATTCATTTGGAAAACTTTACAAATTAGCACAAATGTTTTAAAAATTACCTTGCTCTTATAAAATGTATGCACTTCTTGTAAGTTGCTCTGGATAATAGCATCTGCTAAATTAATAAAATGTAAAATGCGACTGAAGCCCTGATGCCTATCATTTTTATGTATTTCTGTCAAGTAATATTTACTTTTAAAAATAGTATCATATATGTAAAATGCATAAATAAGATACTTTATATGTGCAAAACAATATGTAGCTTTAAAAATAAAGAAATAATAAAAAAAGTTGGGTGTTTTCAGTGTCTGTTATAATGTAACATTTTAATGATACAGAGATGTCATAGTATTCAAACACATAACTATCAAGTTATAACTGTCTAATATTTTTGCTCCTCTGTCAGTGTGCTCAGGACCTCTTCCGAATGTGCCTAATGCTGAGGTCACAGATGAAAGCAGGAAAACTGAGTACAATGAGGGGGACATTATTTACTTCTCCTGCAAATTTGGCCACATAACATCAGGTAGAACAGCCTACGTGTGTGAAAAGAAGAAATGGGTGTCATTCCGTAAAGGAAAATGTTTACGTGAGTAAAAACCTTTTAACAAAATGTAATACATGTAATGTTATGGTAAAGTAATTGCATATTCCCACATTACAGTGTTAAAACATTTCATTCTCTGACATACCATGATCTTGTTTCTCTGCTGTTTGCTTGACATTTAGCAAAACCATGTGAGCTCCCTGATGAAACTGCCAATGGCCACTACACCATCCAAGATGGAGATGACTTTGTATTTGGAGCCACTATCAAATACACTTGCAATGATGGGTATGTTGCAAAACTGGGATTTCGTAAATAAAGACTGCATATCATTGTGTTTTAAAAGATCACCTGCAACCAGCTTTATGGGGATGAATTTTGAGCACATGCTAATGATGCTGTAGACTTCCTAATATTAACTTATTACATTGTCTGTAGTTTTCAAATGGTGTCCAAAACTGACACAAGAACTTGCATGCTGGAAGGATGGAGCAACCACTTGCCCATGTGTGAAGGTAACCATGTATTCATGGTATTGAAAAATGTTGGCACTGTGCTAGTTTCATCATATAACACACTACATAATATTTAACATTGAGAAGGTCTCATGAAGGTTTAGCCAACTAGCCAACACATAGCATGTGGTTCATCTTCCTAGTGGTGAGTTGCGTCCCTGAAGCTACAGATGGAAGAGTTTTGGTGAGAGGAATTCCAGATGATAACGCTCCTATACTATTTGGCCATGAGCTCAGTTTCAGCTGCCCCAATCCAGAACACCAACTAAAAGGAAACCCACAGGTTGTATGTGCCACAGGGGGAATGTGGAACAACCATTTCCCCACCTGTGAAGGTAAACCTTTTAAATCATCCAAAACAAATAAAATCAGCTTATGACAATAATGCATACCTCCAGGCATTATTTAAACTGGAAAAGCAAAATATTCTAGAGTATTCTGCCATTTTTGTCTCTTCCTGATTCGCAGATGTGATTTGTAAAGTCGGGGAGATGCATATTAATGTGATTGTGAAAGGTTCCCAAAACAACGGTACCATGAAATATGGAGACAAGCTACAGTTTGAATGCAGAAATCCAAATCACATTCTACATGGGGAATCAGAGGCTGTCTGCTCAGCCAATGGACATTGGAGCCAACCCTTTCCACAGTGCAATGGTAAATCCTATTGCTCTATTGATTTAACCCATTGGGGCACCCAAGCAGTCACTATATTTTAAATCAGATGTACAATAATACTCTTACACATTTTTAACACCAACACACAACATGCTAAATGTAACAATTTGGAATGGGTAGACATGTTCAAAACATTTTTCTATTCTGTGGTTGCATTTTCTTACTCATGTTGTCACTCATGTCTTTCTAGAGCAGACAGACGTTTGTGGACCACCTCCAAGTCTCAAAAACGGAGACACAGTGCACCGTAAAGATCAGTACAGGCATGGTGAATCCGTTGAATATGAGTGCCAGCAATACTACATCCGTAGTGGTCCATCCTACAAGACATGTCGTAACGGGATCTGGGATGGAAAGATTACCTGCCTGGGTAGGTAGCAATCTTAAACATTCAGCCTCTTTCCAGCTACTGTACTCACTATTAATGATAGAAAATGATTGGGTGAAGGCTTGGGCCAATTCCAGGACTGGAATCAAGTTCAACTTGTTTACATCTGGAATTTAAATCCGTCAATAATTCTGTAATTGCATAATTCCTATCAAATCAATCAACACATACCACTGACGTAGTGTGGAGAGGCCAATCCCAGGTGCAAGCTGTCCTTGCCTCCCCCTGATCCAGGCGTAAATAAACCAACGCCAGACTATGACAACCACATAGAACAGTATTTCCCAAATTAGATCCTGGGGACCCAACAGGGTGCATGGTTTTTGTTTTTGCTCTAGCACTCACACACCTGATAAAAAGTAAAGACTTGGCGACAGATTGATTACATCAATCAAGTGTGTAAGCGGTAAGGCAACATTTGAAACAAATGCGTGAGCGCTAGGGCAAAAACGTGATACCCGTTGGGTCCCCAGGACTAGGAAACACTGACATAGAACAACATAACATGCAAGGTAATATTTATCAGAGGACCCACCGGGGGCCCTGATGCTGCCTCACCACCCAGTTTTGATGTGTTTGACAAATCATAGCGGTTTATGCATAAAACTGAAGGCAAGATTACACCTGAACAAAATAAGGGCTAGTAATTTCCACCAATACTGCACATTTACTGCAAACTGTTGTTTAATCAAGCAAAAAATGCTCCCCACATTAGTGCATTTTCTTGATAATCATTGCTTATAGCAATCCAAAATGACATTGTTGCAACCAAATCAAGCATTCTACCCTGCAGATATTATTTGGTGATTATAAGAAGTTCCCCAACCCGCAACCTCCTTTTCACTTTACTTTCAGTAGAGCACTGGTTTGATACATGTTCTGATCAATACTTTCCATCTTGTCTTTTTTCAGAGCCCTGCACTGTGAATAATCAGCTGATGGCAAAACGGAACATTCAATTTGCCTATCGCACAAATGATCCTAATAAGCTTTATTCTGAACATGGAGATCATATTTCCTTTAAGTGCACCGGTCATACACAACCTTCATCAGACAGCGTACAGTTCCGACAGCAATGTCTAAATGGGTTCATGAACTTGCCTCAATGCCATTAGTTGCAGCAACCTACTGGAATTGATGTCTATACTTGCTTTTTGATATTGTCAATGGATAACCACGGTCAATAGTTTGCTCAAATAATTTGTCCTAGGAATTTGGGTAAACCAAGCAACATTGACATATAGATCAATGTTCTTCCCTGCAAGGTCAGTAATGTTCCAATGGTCTAAAGTACTTTTAATAATAACATAGTATCTTACTAGTTAACAGGCAGCCCAGTCGATAAACAATGGAACATTGTTCCACTGTTTAAAACAAAAAAAAACAACAGTGCATGTTCATTGAGGGCATGATCAAAAACCACAATGGAAAAAAGAAATGCAGAAAGCAAGCAGATGACAACACTCAGATTAAATCAGATGTTTTATTTACAGCAGCAAGCAGTTGAAATAAAAATGGATCTAAGAGCATAAAAACTTTTTTGAGTTTTCATTTGCACATATCCCTCAATGGCTAAATGCTTCATACACAAACACCTCTAAA
>JACXGJ010017857.1:0-10764 GCA_016801105.1 Esox niger
GTCAGTCAGAGCCTGTGCCTCAGTCAGTCAGAGCCTGTGCCTCAGTCAGTCAGAGCCTGTGCCTCAGTCAGTCAGAGCATGTGCCTCAGTCAGTCAGAGCCGGTGCCTCAGTCAGTCAGAGCCGGTGCCTCAGTCAGTCAGAGCCAGCGTTCAGCATGCAGCTAACAGAAGCCATACATGTTGATGTACAAGCAGACAGCCAGCCAGTCTGAATAAGCATTTCCACATACACAGGATTTTACTTGGAATTGTACAATGGAACACGTAGAACATATTGCTTGATCCAGTGAGGCCATTGTAGCATGCCCTGACTCACTGATAGTGCTGCTTCAAGTCAAAAGAAGTATAACTGAATTTGTGTTTCAAAATTTGTTGGAAAGATTACAAAAGCCACCAGTGACCAACTTAAAAAAACAGCAATTTAACGTTTACTGCCCTCGTAAACCAACCTCCAACCTCGCCTAACAACAGGCTATTCTGAGAGAGGCTGTCTGGCCTGTCTCCAGGCTGATGGATCAAACAGGAGCTACCATTCATTTAGCGCTTTAGCCTAGCGTTCCTTCCCCAAGCAAAAGTGCCATTCGGTGTATTTACAGACCTGCAATATCCAAATAAAGACAAAAAGAAAATCCTTACCCCTTAGATACAAGGTGTGAACTGAACCATTGTAACCAAATTTTTTGTTAAAATCCTCAGACACCCAGGGGACATGAGCAGAGCTATGCTAGCAACATCACACACCTTGATACAACATGCATTGTAATCTGTGGAAAACCATTTCCTATTTGATTGCCTGTCATGTTCAAAGTCTACTCTGCCAGTCAACGTAAGTACGCAAATATTGTAAAAAACTGTCATGCATTGGAAAGACGCAGAGTGGGTGTTCTGTTTGGCTGCTTGTCATTCAGACTGCACCAGGACCACCAGGGTGTTTTAGGAGCCCCAACAACACAACACATCCGGATTGAACCAAGGACAGCCAGCGGAACAGCTTAAGCCATCCAATAAAATGCACAGTGTCTACGGCTTGTCAAATTTAGGAAACATGGCGTCCATTAGGAGCGATGTTGGACTGAAAGTTTAGCCACCCGGTCAGAGTCTAGACATATTCAGCATTGTAGCGAACAGGCCCAGGCAGGTACCTAGATCCTGACTTGAAAGAACATTTGAGGGACAAGGGGACATGTTTCACTTGACGAAGCCTGCACCTGCCGAACACATTCTTTGCGTCTATAGCCCGTCACCTCGAATTCCAACCGTTCCACCAGTGAAAAAGGTTACATAAACCAACGGCATAATAGACATATGTTGCATGTTTAACACCTGACGAACCAAAGGGAGCACAGCGGAATGCCCAATCAATAGGGCTTATGGAGCCCCGGGTATTTCTCATCAAAACAAATGACAGAATTAAAACACCCCCACAGGCTTAATAGCTGTGCTTTATATCGGGCCCTGAAGACGGACCAATGTCTGCATAAAGAATGTGAATGGGTTTATTTACAATGCCACTTATTCCAGTGTAGTGCTAAGTAGCCCCTTCCCTCTCAGGAGGAGTGCCCTGAGGTTATAGGTAATAGGTTGTGTGAAGAGGTGAAGGAAACGTGGGCCTTCTGGGCATAGGGTTTCCTTTGGTGGGATCGGGAAAGGAGCTTTTGATGGTGGAGAAGCCCTGTGCAAGGAGGGGACATACAGGCTGATAGGACCGGCTAGCGGGCCCGGTGGGCTGTTTAGCCTGACTGCAACAGGTTGCGACCACTCTCCCCCTCCCCTCCCTCCCACCCTGACGGGGCTCAACAGCAGTTGTCCACGGCCATTCCTAACACGTCCCGCTCCGACACTGGGAGCCTGCACTCGGGTCGTTTTTCACGGAGGATATGTTCGGCATGATAAAGCCGGCCTTGTGTTAAGAGATCAGATCAGTCACAGTTGAACAGCGCCCAGGCAGGATGCCAAACATGCCGGCGGAGGTAAAGCACTGTAAGCCAGCGTCAGCTATGCTGGCCTGTAGCATACCGGCCCGCCATTCGGCAGGGTCGCCTCCTCCACAAGCCCCAGCGACTAACTGGGCAAGTCCTGGTGTTAAACTCACATTCGTTAAAGGCCGTATATAACACCTGTCACCATTAACACCCTTTCGAACAAAGTCTAAACTCTATGAACTGTAGCACGCCACCAACATTTTTTGTCTAAACCAACAAATTAAGTGTGAAAGATATGCCTGAGCCTTTGGAAACCAAGTTTTTATGCATTAGCATAAAGTAAGTTAATATGAAGAAAAATTGAATCAAGTGAGTTCTTTGAAAGATGAGATATACAGCTCTGGAAAAATGAAGAGACCACTGCCCTTTTTTCGTTCCTTTCCAAAAATAGTAGTTTGAGTGAGGAACAGAAGTGTTCAATTTACAATGGTCTCTTCATTTAAACCCTTCTGTTCCTCACTCAAAACCTTCCTTTTTGACATTTTTGGAAAGGAAAAAAAAAGTGGCAGTGGTCTCTTCATTTTTTCCGGAGCTATATGTATATATAAACGTTGTCCAAAAGGGAACTTGTGAGTTATGGTTAAAGCACATCTGGTCCTATCTGGGGTGTCGTAACTGGTGCCTGGGTCAAACTGTTCCAAATCAATAATCCAACCCAAGGACACCATTGCCCAAATATTTTGCCCTCCAGGTAACGGCTGTCAGTTCTCTGAAGACATAAAATGCAATTCTCTGTGTTTTATGGCACCAGTGGAAAAAAAATATTTTGCAATACAATAGCTATTATTAAACCATACTTTTGTCTGTGGATAGGTTTCCAGTGTTACAGAAAGCCAGAGGGTCTCTGTGATGGAACATAAAGCTGAGCGATGAGTCAATCATATGCATCACAATGTGTGTGCAGTGTACCCTATGCTAATCCCTGATGGCCGGGGACAATGGCCTCTATTGTCCGACCAGGAACCAGACTTCATTCAACTAGAACTGTCTCTATTACCATTCCCACACAGGCTGCGAGCCAATTGCAGCCCACTGCAGGAGTCCAGTGGGAGGAGCCTAGGACATGTTTAGGAGAATTGGCTTGACCTGCTTTAACAGCTGCGATAATCTGAAACCAGGAACAGTTTCCACTTTTCCTGCCCAGGGATTAACATGGAATTTCTGAGGTGGCAAGGTGGCCGTTGAAAATGGATTGGCTTTCCATTACCAGACACCAGAATATTCACTTTTTGCAGCCCATATTCTCGACCAATTTCCCCAAATGTAACAAACTTGCTCTGTGGAACATTTTAGAGTTGGTTGGACTTTTTAGCCAAAATAACTAAGGAACCCTGCTCATTAATGGCTGTGGGAGGCTTGTGTCTTGGTCTTCACCCACCACCCGCACATCCTCCTACTAATACAGCAGTATTGAGCAGCGAGGCTGGGAACGTCCCCCACAGCACTGCAGAGCAAACTCAACACACGACTCTGAGTTGGCAACAGGGTCAAATCACAATAAATCCTCTTTTACAAGGGGCAAGTCTGACCTACAGCAGCCAGTTTACCCCTGCCTCCATACTCTCCAGCCTCAAACAAACGAACGCTTTATCAGGTCAGGGGGTCCGCAGGACGGGAGTGAGCCTGTGGGACTGAGGGACAGAACACAGGTTGTTTACCAAATATGGGACAGAGTCCCTGTCTGTTCGGCACGCCAGCTGTCAAAACCAGGGACAATGGGGTCATTTGTCCAAACAAAAATGGAGATAACAGAAATGGATGTAACTCTGATTAACGTTGGTTATTTCATTGTCCATTCCTTAACTCGTCAGATCATCAGAGATGAAAAGTAACAAATGACAGCATAAGCAACATTTCTGCCTGAGGGGGGTTTCTGCCAAGGGTTCAGTGGTTAAAAAAGCCCATAGGGAGTTAACCTCGCCCATCTGCTTAGAGGCCTTACAACAATACACTCTTTCCGTTAGTTGTGCCTGTTTAAACTGTATGGAACTGCATTGAGTTATGCCTGCTGACTCTGTTCCCTGCTGACATGACAACCGACCCCAGTCTTAATACCAGGGCCACCTCAGGGGGTGAGAGGAGGGTCAGAGGAGGGTCAGAAGAGGCCAGTGACTAGCCCAACTCGTCCTCTCTGAGGAGACGGGCTGAGAACAGCAGGACAGGATAGCGCTAATCGTCAGGCTATTTAAATTGTCGACGTTTCAACTGGATGTCAAAAGAGTAGCAGGAAGGACAATGTTTTCTGTCGGGCTTTAGGGTGGAGAACGGGATTAACATGTTTCTAATCACAAACTAAGTTAAGGGGTCTGGGAGAATGGGGATTCTGGGCTAAAACATTCTCCACAACCTGACCATGACATCATCCAACACCAACACAATAATCACCTCAAATAAGTTAAATGTCATCGTATTACCTAAAACACAGTTGTAGGTCTGGTCCCTTTAAATCATTATCCTGTGTAGCTTTTAGAAGGTTAGTCCCAACATAAACCTATTACAATGACCAAGGCAACTTCAAACACAATGTGCCGCGTTTAGAAATGCTCAGGTCAGAAAGTTAAGCCGGCCCTTTATCCATGTCTAAGATCGTTTCCAAATGTCAGAGGTGGAATTGGGATGGGTCAAACACATTTGAATGGAGTAAAATCAACCAAAGACAATAGCAGTAAAGGTGAATGAGTGTCAGGACGAAAGACCGTTTCAATCAATTACTAGAGAGAAAAACAAACAATCAGAGCCACAGAACAAGATGTGAAATGGGCTACACCACACCAGCCCTCAATGGGCCAAGCCAACACATCTATCATGAAAGGCATTCACTGGCTGACCAAGATCCTGTCTTAGCACTGTCACGTCGGTCCCACAACTGCTCTGCACTGAGGGTAACTTTGTTACCAGAATGCAGTGTCCTGTCCTCCTTTGTCTGCAGACTACAGGGGTGGGGGGGGGGGGGCTTAAAAGTAAACAGGGGACTGACATCCTATTGTGAGGAGTCTCAGTAGTACACATTCAGCTCCTCTGTCCTGCTGGAAGTATGTAGGAAAGTATATATCCTTTTGAAAAGGGAGCATGTTTGTCATCAATGTAGGAGTTGTTTTTGGAACTACAGGTCCTTCCCATTCACTGATTTATTGCATTAAATACAAAGTGAGTTTAACGATGAAAATAATGTGTTTGTAGTTTGTGGAGTAGCCTCCACTTAGTCACTGGATCCTGTGAAACATTATCATGGTTTAGACAGTTACCTCACATCGAGAGGTTTGAGGAACAGAAAGGAACCAGGACTAAATGTGTTCCAAAATACAATCATTTGTTTAAAACATAGGAAGAGATACAAACAAAGCCCCCCCCCAAAAAACACACCTTCCACAGCATTCCCTGTTACTCAGAAGTTTGTCATTTTAGTGTGTCAGATCTACAGCTGAAAAGCATTGCCTGTGTGTGTGTGTATGTGTGTGTGTGTGTGCGCCTGTGTGTGTGCGTGTGTGGGCTCTCCCCTCCCCCACTAAGCTTTACTCCCGCTGATTGATTTAAAACGTTTTAAATAGAAAATAATGGATTAACCCTAACAAGGTTAGTAAGGATAAGATCATGTTACATTTAAACAATAGATTTAATAACTACAAGATACGATGTGTTCTTGAATCTGGTACCACTCTACCCAAGCTTGCTAATTTTAACTTGGACAAGTTGCTTCAAAGTAGCTACCTCCCAGCAGATATCTAGCAATTCCGTCATTCTGTGAAATGTATTCCAGAGGTTTTGGCCACTGTTTTTTAAAGTGGCACTGCTGAGCTGCAAAAATACTGTACTTTGTCATTTGTGCTAATGTTATCAAAACCACTCTCAATCAAAATAGTTATTTCTTGACTGAGGTACGCAAGTGATTTATTATGTACCTATAGACAACGTCCTACACATCCAGTCTAAAATTAGTGATTTAAATAAAAATGTTATTTGCAAAACTTCAGCAATGCGTCATTAAATAACAGCATGTCATATCATGAAAAATGTGCCATTTGTTAGATTTCTACCATGCAAAACTAGAAGAATACTAATGTGTTCAGAATCAAGAGTTGTTTGCATTGACCAGTCAGCTTTGGTACGTGAACTTGGGTGCGCATGCGTATACAGATTAGTGACAATAATGCATTGGTTTATTTTATTTTGTATTAGACAGAAATGACAGTTCTACAGATGTATCTTTGCATTAAGAGTAACAGGCTGCATGATGCGATGGACTGCACAGCCTACAATATTCTTCAATAGTATGAGTAATGTATCAGAATGACTGTAACAGAAACAAATCATTGATTGCCGTTCTATACTACACAAAAATATATAATACAAATGTGGTGATGTATCCTAAATGGAAGCATATTAATGAGAAATACAATATCTCCCGTTGCATGTTTGGGTATCTCGGTTTGGTCGGTTTTGTAATCATGGCCAACTATTAATGTTATATATGATGTCCTATATTAAACAAAACATTCTAAAACAATTCAAATAACCTTTTTATAAGCATCAAACGATATAGACCCACCTCTGAAACAAAATATTTGGCTAGCTAGCTAATAGTCATCTGACAAGCAAGCTAATTAGCTGTTTACCTAGCTAGGACAGAAATTAATTAATTTTCTTTGACATATTAATTAGTTAGCACATTATCCTGTCTAAGTCTTAAATAAGCAGCAAGAAAGCCACAAGATAAGCTAATTAAGACAATGTCATCTCCAGTACCACTTGTGACACATGAATTTACACAGTGCTGCACTAAGAACACTATTTAAAGGCTGATGCATGAGTAATATTTTGCACCCATGTACTCCTGTTACCATGTAATTCCATCAACAGATATTGCTTTTTTCATGATGAATAATTCAATCAAAATATAACTCAATTGTTTTTGATATAGTCAACTAATGTTACATTAATGGATTATCAATAAAGAACACTTGCTATCCAAGATTACATTCTGGTTGGATGTTTTCCATGAAAGATACAGGAATAGTTAAATTACTAACAAATACCTGCAAACAAGGGCTTAACATTAAAACATGGAGTTGATTTTAGAAGTATATTGACATTTTTAGGGAGTGTGGCTCCATGACCCTGTAAATTTGCCCAATAAATCTTGTAATTTAAAGTGTTTATTATAAATCCAACTTTTTATGTTATTATGTTTCAGTTCTAAAAGTTGCCGGTCAGTGGACATCCTGCGAAACGTGCGTTTTGAAAATGGGGACTCCTATTGTACGCTGTAACAGATAGAGTGTGACAGATTGAGAAGTGTGTATGCAGAACCCAACACCACCCAGATGCTCCCCTTCTCAAGTTGTCACCAGTAGCCTGAATGTTGGGGGCCAGGGCTGGTGGGAAGTCTAGCCCATACTCCAGGACATAAAAATTACATACTTTGTGGATAACTTTAAGTAACTCAAATCTGATGGCTGAAACATCAATGAGGGAATAAATGTCATCCAGAAATTCTCCAATATCCCTTGTCCTGACCAACACAAAACTTAGACCGAATGTTGACACCACAGTGTTGGCTCAAACATGATAACTACATAACACAGCAAAGTTTACTTTAAACTAGTAACACCAACAACACATGTGAAGACAAATTTGTGTATTCATCCTACCACTTTGGGAAGTAAAAATCTAATAACTCCACAGTAAAAACTTTCTTTGAGCTTGTGGCAAGACTTACATCCAATTAACCATCTGTTTTGAGAAACAAAATGAAAGAAGAGATGTTTATTATAATGAGCAACCGCACATCTGGTCTATAACGTAAAGAGACAGATGTTGAAAATATTAATGTGAGAATAAAACAATGTAAAGCTAGCTATCCTACGTACGACAATAAAACATAGTTGTGAAAGAAATGGAATACATAATATTTGCTTTCCCTTGAGCATTGGTCTGTCAAACCACAGCAGACAGTAAAAGCAGTGAGGTTCAGTTCAAAAAGAGTACATTGGCATTCAAAGGAAAGTTTAACAGGCCATCTAAACATTCCCCAAAATATTTTAGCAGTTAACATTGGTGACCGGTACCCGCAAATGATAATGCAACCGAAATGTCTGAAAAACATTCTGCGTTAACCTGTCCACAGCACAAGAGATTTGCCTACACTAGCGTCATACACTATAATAAAAGTTCTGCGTTGCAATATCGCAGTCCTCCACTGTTGTTCACCTTAACATGGATTAACCATACATTGGTTGTATTCTAGCCCAACGTACCACTGTTTTCAAAATGTAAACTCACATTTCCAATGTTTAAGAACCTAGGCTGCATTAAGCGTGGTGTTAGTCGGTGCTTTATATTCAAACTAGTCCGCCAAACAAATCCCGCGGTGGTGCTCCAGTGAAAGTTATTTCTGTTGAATTTTGTCCAGAAAGCTTGAATTTGATGATAATTTCTCTTACCTTATCGCTGACATTTTCTTCACATTGTAAGCATTCCGTCGCATAGGAATCGAAATTATAATGTAACTTGTTGATTTAATCTTGTTAATTTTCCCACCGCTTTAGACCGTCTGAACACCAGACAGTTCAACCGTAGTGATTCGGATGGAGTCTCCGCCTCTGCACGTGAGTCATACGATGGGGGTCACCCCCGGAATCGGAGTGCAGGCCGCACCCCCGCCGTTCCCGCTCATCCTGCCAGATGTCTGACAGGACATGCGCCACAATTATGAGTCTAGATTGGTGAAAAATAATTTCCAGTATTAATGCTTTAATGATTTGTTTCGGTACAGTATATGGTAGCCTACTAGTCTTTTATTGTCATACGTTTTGAGATATTTGGTCTTGAAGACATTTACCGCGACATAAAAAAATATGTAGTCCTGTAGAATTCACATTAAAACAGGTAATGGTGTGTCTAACGTTTCGCAAGTCACTTAAGTCATATTCACCGAAGACTGGCTCAGCAACAAGAAAACAGGGACACCTGCCGGTTGACTTTCTTAGCACAGAACATTCTACCCCAATTAGGTTGTTTAGTATTTACAGTGCCTTCTGTAATCAGTCTTACACTATGTGCTTCTTCATTTGGCTTCATTCACAGGAGTTATTGTATATACTGGTTTTACCGTTTTAGAAAAGGAATCAACTTTTGAATTCCTGTGTATCAGGACACCATACATATTTAGACTGATTTATGTCCAACCTAGGCACTCGTGTTCAGTGTCTGGTGAAATCATTTTGTGTGTAATAAATAAGTACCTGAAAACTCTGATCCACTGAATCCACCAGACCCTGGTTATCTTCTCTGGTGTTGCTCTGCCAAACCTGTATATCAACTATAGTGGTCTGTACTTCTGCGTATTGTCGTGGCTGACACATCTACTACTACCCTTAAACAATATCTTAGATCATATACCATAACCTTATACTGATATTTGCTTGATATTTTAAATGCAAACCTTGGCAGTATGCCGAAAAAAGCATTAATTAGAGAGGGCACTGGACCAGTGAAAATAACAGAAATTAAGAAAATGTAGATTGGTTAAAGCAAAAAAGCAGTCATAAGGGAAATTAACACTTTATTCACAGATACTCACTACCAGAACTTTCTGCAATTTGAGTCTCACTGCTGTGAAACATAATAGAAAGCAAAGGCATTATAATGAATATGGATGTCAAGATTCACTACATTGTAACTTCTTTACTCTCATGTACAACAAGATTCATTTTAATAGGGATTTCCTTTCACAGTGAATATTTTCTATGTGCTTTTTCATCTTACAGATTTTTTTTTAAACTAACAGTTGGTTTCAACAGAGCAGAGAAGAAACTCCAGAAACGTCCAGAGGGGACAGACGGACAAATACAGAGTTAGGAAACGTCATCAGGTTACATTCTGATCTAAAAAGGTAATACTTGTCAGCCCATAATCAAACACAAAAGAGAAGTCTGCCTGTTCTTCGGTGTTATAAAAAATATTGTAAACATTTATATTAATTGCACAACTTACATTCAAATACACACTGTACAGCAAATCTTTATTTTTGTGATGTTATCATAGCACCATGTATAGCAAGCCGAACAAACTAAACCAATTGTTTTGCTAATGTCACCTACTATGTCCAAAGTAAGATGACAACCGCTAATAACAGATAAGCATTCTACTGGTGAAACAAGGTTGGTTTGGAAGTCTGGTTTATGCCATTGTCTAGGATGGTGAGGTGGTGGTTTTATAATGGGCCCCTTTGTGACATTTCATCAACAATAATATTAGATGTACAGCCCAATGGGGAATGTCCTGGGAAAGTCCTTCTGTTGGCATTGCGTCAACAGAAAGATGATATGTTGTGTGGTGGGCCATGAGGGGAGGTTCCAGCCACACCGACGGGTTGTGGACAGCAACCTTCATGCTCTCTGAGGTGACTGCTTGCTTGATGTTATTGCCTGACGTCTTTATTCCACAGGGTGGTGATTTACGCCCGGTCTGACAGAAGGCTGTAATTACGATACATGTCAAGTCGTCACGGCAGAGTTGATATTTAACTAACCTCTGCACCCAGTGTTAAGGCTGTTACAAGAGACTAATATTAAAACACCTCACGTTCACTGTTCACTCAAGACAGATGCTGAAAACCAAAGACATTTTCAGAGTGTGGTCCCAGTCGACGGACCAGCCTGAAACCCGGTTTGGATGTCCAGAGTACTGGGGTGATGGGACATGAGGCGAAAACATTCCTGTGTGAGGGAGTGTCAGTGTGAATGTATGTGTGTGTGTATGTGTGTGTGTGTGTGTGTGTGTG
>JACXGJ010017858.1:0-10763 GCA_016801105.1 Esox niger
GTGAGATTCCCATTGGAAGAGCATTAAGAAATAGGGGTGTTTCTGTCATTACTGATCTCCTCCCATATATAATATCTGACATTAGTAGCGAAAGCTTAGCCCCGGGATAAAAGAACAGAGCCAGTGAGAGCAGAGAAACAGAGTGAGGAGAGAAACGGAGGAGGGGGAGGTACAGACTGGGAGAGGAGGGTGAGAGAGAGAAAGAAAGGGAGAGCTAGGAGGGTGGGAGAAAGAGGGGGAGGAGAGGAAAGTGGGTGAGAGCGAGGAGCCCCATCGGTGAGATAGTGCTAGGGCGAGAGCAGTGCGTATTTTGCCATTTGATTGGTTCTGAGGAGGACGGTGGTTACGATCACCGCCGGCAACCGCTAATGAGATGTGACATGCTTTAATTGACGAGCTTTCAGAGGCATGGGTGAGAGGAACGGTGTAAAGAAAGAAGAGGGAGGGAGGCCAGAGGGTTGAATTGAGGAGGAGATGGAAGAAAGACAATGGAGCTCAGGAGTTAGAAAAGCCAAATTGGACCCACACACTACAGTACCTAAACTACATCAATATGATGTTCTAAGACTAACATTTTAATATGACCAATATAAAAGCTAGACAGTCAGTGGGACATGAATGGACGATGGTCATTCTGCTACTATAGACTCACCCACAGGAACCGTTGTACTCATACTTCCCCTGGTTCAGCTGCATGGCCAGATCTACCGCAGGACAGAGAGGGACTCCCATCATTATCATTACCGTGACACACACACGCACAAACGCAGGCACGCATGCAAGCACGCACGCACGCACGCACATCATGCCAGCGGTCCTAGACAACATTTTGCGGACTCCGTTCACCTGGGACATGTTGAGATCTTCAACAACACGGGGTCGTAATTTGCCGTGCTGTTGCCGTCCGGCCCAGGGGGAGAGAGGGGTGGGGGGTGTCTCCTTTACTCCCCTTCTCTCCCCGCCCCTCCAGCTCTACTTGTGCCCATCCACTCGCAGGGGGACATATGTTCTAACCCTCTGCCCTTCAGGCAGGGCATCTGTTAAACTAAGCCTGAGCTGTGTGTATTGCGGCGGGGGGAGGGGCGTGCACGTGTAAGAGACACACACGGCGATAGAGTCTGAGGGTGTGTGTAGTAAAGGGTCAAACGATTCAGGAACAGGAAGTCCAGGTTATTTAGGGTGTATGTGTATTTCATTCCTCCCCTCTCGGACAGTAGATACTGCGTGTGTGTTTGTGTTTGTCACATTACACCTAGATATATACGTGTGTGTGTGTGCGCGTGTGTTGGTAAGTACACTACCTGGGGTCTGGTAGTTGAGGGAGACCATCTGACAGCCAGCATTCCAGAAGATCTGAGGCATGTAATTACTGGAGTCCACCCGGCCTCCTTTAGGGTAGATGCGACTCATCTGACGCTTGTTGTAGCTGGACGCAGACGCTCAGGACGTAACACGTATGTGTGTCTGTGTACCTCAGGGCCTCGTGTGAATGCATGGATTTGTAGTTGACTGTGTGTGTGGCGTGTGAAACAGTGGCATGTCTGTGTGAGAAGGGTGTGTGTAGGGAAATTAATGGAACCCAGGCCTATTTTTAGATGGTAACAGCTTGGATCCGGCGTTCCTAGTGGGAGTGTGTGTGTTCCCCATTCCAAACTGATTCCCAGAGGAACTGGGGCTGTAGTGTCTCTACTGAGGAAAAGAGGAAACAAACAAGGTCTGGTAAACAGCAGTCTACTGGGGGTTCATCACCATATTTGGGTGACCCGACAGTTCCAGGGGGCTGGGCTCGGGACACTAGTTTGGTTGTGGTCTAAGGACATTCAAAGATGGCAGTTACTTTTGATGCCGATATTCAATAAAGGAACTATATTCAACAATGGACCAACCCCATCTTAATACTATTATTATTAAAGACATTTGTATTTTTTTATATTTAATGAAAAAATAAAGAACATTATTAATATCAAACCAACAGATGAAAATAACTTTCAAATGTTCTGGATGATATAAACTGACTTCCACCAGTCCACTGCAGCATCATTTTCAGAGGCCACTGATAACGGGGAAAAAGATGAATAGCAAAATCAAAACTGTCTTTTACTAACATTTAAATGAACCTACCTACAGGGCCTTGCAAAAGTATTCACCCCCCTTGGCATTTTTCATGTTTTGTTGCCTCACAACCTGTAATTACCATGGATTGTTTGAGGATTTGCATCATTTAATTTACAAAACATGCCCACAACTTCGAAGATGTTATTATTTTATTTATTGCGAAGCAAACAACAAATAGGACAAAATAACAGAAAAGGTCAATGTGCATAACTATTCACCCCCGTAAAGTCAATACTTTGTAAAGCTACCTTTTGCAGCAATCACAGCTCCAAGTCGTTTTGGATAAGTCTCTATGAGCTTGCCACATCTTACCACTGGAATTTTTGCCCATTCCTCCTTGCAAAAATGCTTCAGCTTCTTCAAGTTGGATGGTTTGTGCTTGAGAACAGCAATCTTTAAGTCTGACCACAGATTTTCTATTGGATTGAGGTCTGGGCTTTGACAAGGCCATTCCAACACATTTACATGTTTCCCCTTAAACACCTCAAGTGTTGCTTTAGCATTGTGTTTTGGGTCATTGTCCTGCTGGAAGGTGAACCTCTGTCCTAGCCTCAAATCACACACAGAGTTGTATAGGTTTTGCTCAAGAATATCCCTGTATTTAGCACCATGGTGTTCTTTGGGTGATACGATGTGTTGGGTTTGTGCCAGACATAGCGTTTTCTTTGATGGCCGAAAAGTTACATTTTTGTCTCATCAGACCAGAGCACCTTCCTCCATACATTTTGGGAGTCTCCCACATGCCTTTTTGCAAACTCAAAACGTGCCATTTAGTTTTTTGCTGAAAGTAATGGCTTTCTTCTGGCCACTCTGCCATAAAGCCCAACTATGTGGAGCGTACGGCTTATTGTCGTCCTATGTACAGATGTAGCTCCTCCAGGGTTACCTTCGGTCCCTGTGCTGCCTCTCTGATTAATGCCCTCCTTGCCCGGTCAGTGACTTTAGGTAGGCAGCTGACACAACAGGTTTGCTGTTGTGCCATGTTCTTTCTATTTGGTTATGATAGATTTGTTGGTGCTCCTGGGGATTTTGATATTTTTTATAACCTAACCCTGACTTCTCAACATCCTTATCCCTTACTTGATTGGAGAGTTCCTTGGTTTTCATGGTAGTGTTTGGTTAGTGGTGCCTCTTGCTTAGGTGTTGCAGCCTCTGTGGTCTTTCAAAAAAGGTGTGTACATGTACTGACAGATCATGTGACACTTAGATTGCACAAAGGTGGACATCATTTCACTAATTATGTGACTTCTGGGTAATTTGGTAATTGGTTGCACCAGAGCTTTTTATGGGCTTCATAACATAGGGGGTGAATATATATGCACATGCCAGTTTTCAGTTTTTTATTTAAATAAAATTGTTATATGTATATATTTTTCTCATATCACTTCTCCAACTTAGACTATTATGTTCTGATTCATCATATACAATTCTGATTAAAAAAAACTTTGAAATAAAGGCTGTAATGCAACAAAATAGGAATACTATTTGTAGACAGTATTCAAGAAATTAAATACATCTCTTCAGTGAGCAGCTAAATGTTGTATGAACATCCCATATTTTCTACTTTGTTGACTGAGTGGTTCCCATAGTGAGGTAAACTAAGCAAACACAGTTTTTCTAAATGTCTCAAATGCACATGAAAAATAAGATTAATTATGTTGATTACAAATAGGCTATTGATGGTTGTTGAATTGTTGTTTTTTTAGGTTAATAAACACTCAAAAAAAGCATCACATACTACTTTAAGGTGTCTTCAACTCTTTGTATTGGGGAACTCTGACCTAAAATCCTCTTGCATCCAGGTCGGACCCTCTATATAAATGGAACCAAAAAGCATTCCATCAAAGGGTTCTACATACGGTGAAGACCGAAGAACCATTCTATGTTCAATATTTCTTCCTGAGAGTGTATGGACACAACTGGACTACGTTGCAGGCCAGTAAACACTGGGCCAATGGGTATAACGTGTATTTTGTCTGTGGGTCCACACATGCTGTGATGTGTTGTCTGTGTGTGTATACATGCTGTGATGTGTTGTCTGTGGGTACACACATGCTGTGATGTGTTGTCTGTGTGTGTATACATGCTCTGTGGTTGTTGACTGGACCAAAGGATACTTGACGAACTCAATGGCATTGGTCTTTAGGTAACCCAGACCCACTGACTCGTTAAATGACGACATGTTGTGGTGGATGTTCCTTTCTGGAAGGAGAAGAGACAGTGGAGTAACCAAAGACCGATGGAGAGACAGCAAAAGTGAGAGAATAGGGGAAAGACTGACAAAGAGAGAGCATTTGATATGAATTTGTTTTCTTTTGTTTTTCTTTTAAAGATTTGTAAGGAATTTTTTTTCAAGAAAATATTACACATCAATCCCAAAATAGGTGTTTTTTGCAACTGTCATCACCATCTGGTCATGCTTCTGATAATAGACTCTGGACTACATTTAACTATTATAATTTGTACTCTTAATGTTCACCCGGGACAGCCAGAAGAGGACTGGTCACCCGTCTGAGCCTGGTTCCTCTCTAGCTTTCTTTCTAAATTTCCACCTTCTTAAGGAGGTTTTCCCAGCCACTGAAATTCAACACTGTTGTTGCTTGCTCCTTGGGGTTTCAAGGTGGGTGTTTTGTATAAGCACTATGTGACAACTACTGATGTAAAAAGGGCTTTATAAATAAATATGCTTGATTGGTAAAAAAAATAAAATATATATATATTCACATAAGACCCTCATCTTTGATGAGATTGGACACTTAGTCTCCATCAGTTCCCAAATACAGTTAAACCGGCCGGGCAGCAGCTGTAGATTACCTTCAGCGATTTCGAAGCTCTGGAACTTGACGGGCTGTGCGTAGTTAACCATGGCTGAGAGGTAGGGGTGGATGTTGGTGGTGGCTCCTACGTAGGTATATGAGGCTATCAGAGCCTCCTCATCATCCGTCGTCTCTCCCGTCTACATAGAAGCAGAAAATACGAAGATGTTAGACGTGTTAAACACACATACTAGTCATAAAATACATGAAGTGAATAATTAACCTTATTATACTCTACATTATCTGACCAGAAAAAAGAAGGGCTTTAGAAGGTCTAAAGGGCTTTAGAAGGGCTACAGCTGAGAGAAACCAATAAACATTTCATAGGAAAGAGAGGAAATGCTAGTTTGTTTGGTATATAGCAGAATTGACCGGTATAAAACACTAAAGACCATTACATACCAGTACCGCAGAAAATATCAGTAAGAGCAGGAGACCATTTAATTCAAATATACAATGGCGTAAAGAAGTGTTTCCCCCTTTCTAATTTCTTATTTGTTTGCATGTTTGTCACATTTACATTTTTTAGATCAACAAACAAATTAAAATATTAGTCAAAGATAACACAAGTAAACACAAAATGCAGTTTTAAAATGAAGGTTGTTATTATTAAGGGAAAACAAAAACTCTCGTGTGAAAAAGTGATTGCCCCCTACAACCTAATAACTGGTTGGGCCACCGTTAGTAGCAACAACTGCAATCAAACGTTTGTGATAACTTGCAACAAGTCTTTTACAGTGCTGTGGAGGAATTTGGCCCACTCATTCTTGCAGAATTGTTGTAATTCAGCCAATTTGGCGGGTTTTCGAGCATGAACTGCCTTTTTAAGGTTATGCCACAGCATCTCATTAGGATTCAAGTCAGGACTTTGACTAGGCCACTCCAAAGTCTTAATTTTGTTTTTCTTCAGCCATTCAGAGGTGGACTTGCTGGTGTGTTTTAGATCATTGTCCTGCTGTAGAAACCAAGTTCTCTTCAGCTTGAGGTCACGAACAGATGACCGGACATTCTCCTTCGGGATTCTTTGGTAGACAGCAGAATTCATGATTCCATTTACCACAGCCTTCCAGGTCCTGAAACAGCAAAACAGGCCCAGACCATCACACTACCACCACCGTATTTTACTGTTGGTGTGATGTTATTTTTCTGAAATACGGTGTTAATTTTACACCAGATGTAATGGGACACACATTCTAAAGAGTTCAACTTTTGTCTCGTTAGTCCATAAAGTATTTTCCCAAAGGTCTTTGGGATCATCAATATGTTTTCTGGCAAAAATTAGAGGAGCCTTAATGTTCTTTAAGCTCAGCAGTGATTTTCGTCTTGGAACTCTGCCATGCAGGCCACTTTTGCCCGGTCACTTTTCCACGGGGGATGATGAACACTGACCTTAACTGATGCAAGTGAAGCCTGCAGGTCTTCTGATGTTGTTGTGGGGTCTTTTGTGACCTCTTAGATTAGTCATCGCTGGGCTCGAGGTAATTTTGGTCAGCCGGCCACTCCTGGGAAGGTTCACCACTGTTCCATGTTTTTGCTATTTGCAGATAATGGCTCTAACTGTGGATCGCTAGAGTCCCAAAGCTTTAGAAATGGCTTAAAATTTCTTTGGATCTCGGCATGATGTCTAGCTTTTGAGGATCTTTTGGTCTACTTCACTTTGTCAGGCAGGTCCTATTTAAGTGATTCTTTGATTGAGATCAGGTGTGGCAGTAATCAGGCCTGGGTGTGGCAAGAGGAGTTGAACTCAGGTGTGATTAACCAGTTGAGTTGTGTTTTAACAGGGGGGCAAACACTTTTTAACACAGGGCCATGTGGGTTTGAATTTTGTTTTTCCTTAATAATAACAACCTTCATTATCCAACTGCATTTTGTGTTTACTTGTGTTATCTTTGACTAATATTTAAATGTGTTTGATGATCTGAAACATTTCAGTGTGACAAACATGCAAACAAATAAGAAATCAGGGAGAGGTCAAACGCTTTTTCACACCAATGTAAACCGGTTAAGGGCAGTAGCTTGTTGATATTGTAATCTTCAAATAAAGAAACCTACCTTCTTGTTGTTGTTATCTTCAGAAGCCTCTGAGATGTCTGTGGCATCTGTGGCGTCTGTTGCTTCTGTGACCTCAGACATCTCTGTTGGATCGTCGTCCACAACCTGAACACACAGAAGACAATCATGATACAGCGGGAAGCTCAGGTCCTGGATGCAGATTGGTCAGGTACTACAACAAAAGTAATTAGAACAACAGAGAAAAGTTACAACCGGAACATTTTGTTATTCTGTACCCATGGAATATAGGCCAATAAAACAGCTTTCAGCCAATAAAAATTCAGGACTTGATTTAGTCAGAAATGGCCATGAAAGCTTAAAACACATTATAAACAGTACTTAATACTACAGACAAAATTACATTTACACAGAGGTGAAGTACACAGTAAAAAGTATTTGGCTTTGTTCACCAGTTTAGAGAAGTTCCTAAGATCAAAATAATCAGGTATTTTTATGTCGCACTTTTTGCACCTGTGCATGTACTTCACTCCTCTCGGCCACTCCCCCAACACACTGAACACAGCACCTATCTTCAGGGTCAAAAGTTAAACGCAAATACCGTCTGAGAACAGCGCAAGTACCTTTTTGACGCTGTTGTCCCTCTCCCCTCCGTCTTTCTTCCCACTGAGACAGTCGCTGACGCTCACACTGGTGCTTAAGCTGTTGTCTTCACTGGGTTCCTCAGACATACTGGTCTTCAGGTCGGGATTCCCATCCTTCACCTCACCTAATGCTACAGTCAGAATGGCCTTCATTCATTGACTCCATGAACACATACCCGCATTTAGACGATAAACGTGCTGCTAGTGGTAGACAGCTTAGGACCAACAGAAAGTCTATGTGAACATATTACAGTGGATAAATACAAAGGAATTCAAGTGGTAAGAGTACATCCTATATATTAATTACGGTTGACATGCATATTTCCATGTCCGTATAGATACTGTGTCTATCAGATGTAGAGAGATGGACAGAGTTTTCGGAATAGCACAGAGCAGGAGAAAGAACACATGTACACACACAGGCAAACAGATGTGTGTCTGCACGCGCGCACACACACACACACACACACACACACACACACACACACACACACACACACACACCGTTCTCCATGTCTTCCTCTGTCTCGGCTCCTAGTAGGATCGCCGGTGTGTTGGTCTCTCCTGCCTCCATGTGCTTCTTAAAGGACTCGAGCTGCTCTGTAGAAGACATACGCAGTCACACAGAACAACACATGCCCACGTATTGAACAAAAACCAACAAACAGAATAACACAACAGACACACGAATCATATTAAGGAATAGAAAAGGATTACGTTAAAGTAATTGCCCAGTGTTTCCAGATTTCTATGAAATATTGGCTGTAGTCAGATTACTTACAATGAAGAGTTTTATAGGTCAATTGTATTTTCTTTAAAGGAGATATTTGTTATGCAAGTCTTCTGGCATCTACAAGGTTAGTAGCAGAAACTGTCATGTGTTGAAGCCCTTCTGTTATTTTAGGTTCTCCTGAGGCCGAGTTGGGTTCATATTCATTGCCATTTTCTTTCATTTGACTTCAAAAAACCCTCAACTTTGGTTACACAGACATATAAAACAAAAGGTGACCAATTTCTGGTGGATTTTTTACAATTTTGTGGTTAGGGTCAAAATTGAGTTAAAGATTGGCAAGTTTCTTAGTATATTTCAACAGATAAACAGATCCATATACATGGGGGCACACACACACACACACACACACACACACACACACACACACACACTTTTTGTTTGAGTAGGATGTAGAAGGTGAAAAATTGTCACATATTATTGACACCAGGTCAAACACCAGCCACGTCCTCGGGCTGTTTTCAGGAGTACAACCAAGATGGCGTTCTAATTTAGACATGCATGTTCCAGGTGTATCTGCTTCTTACATCATATGCCAGCCATGATTTTATATTCATATTTAGTAGACTGTTGTCAGCCAATAAATAGGCTTGTTATTAGCCACCAATATATATAAATAGTTTCTCTTTAAAATGGCTGATTATTTATGAATGATTGTGCTTTTGTCGGTTTTGCTTGAGTCATGTGTCCTATTGTTTTATTGTTATTATTTATTTTCTGTTGCAGTTTTGTTCTAGACTAGTATGTATTTACTAAATGTATGTTCAGGCATTGTATAATGAAAATTCACATAAAGAGAATGCATTTATTGTATAATATAACATCTATTTTTATTTTTATCTATTGAGCTTATATTTGTCAAACTTTTGTTATTAGAACATTTATAAAGGCACAGTTTGTATGATTGAATTTGCATTTGTTGAAATTAGAAACAACATCATAAGCTATTTGGATTCTGTTTAAGTATTCTGATCACAGCCCACTTGCATTTATTGACCTGCTATTCTTCTGATTGAGCAAAAATATTGACATGACAGCCACAGAATCTTGTTCCTCTCCAGGTTTCTTCCTAATTTTGGACCCTACAAGGGAGTTTTCCTAGCCACTCTGTATGAACTGTTGTTGCTTGCTCCTTGGGGTTTTAGGCTGGGTCTGTAAAAGCACTTTGAGACAACTGCTGATGTTAAAAGGGCTTTATAAAATACATTTGAATAATTGATTGATACAAAAATGTATGTCTTATTTTGATCCAAAGACATCTGTATCTTTCAACATTTGGGAGAACAACAGTCAACTACGTTGTTGAAATGGCTGTTAAATTTTTCAAAACCACTGAAGGGTTAGAAGATGTACAAATAATGAAACGGATTGATGAGAGAAAACTTCTGATTGGCCTGCTGATCCTTCCCTAGACAGCTAGTTGGCCGGTTCAAACTCTTTGCGAGAATGATGACATTGGAGGTTTTGAGCTTGGGTTTGTAAAGCGTTTTTTCTGCAATTGATGCTTTGACCAGAAACAGGGACAGAAATCAACAACATTATTTTGGGAATGATTCAAGAGAATATTTTAAGTGAGATTTTTCCTGGACAGTTACTTTAACGTGTCAAAGGCTGCCACTGTAAACGTACTCTGCTCCACCTCGGGTTTCAAGCGTTTGTTTTTGATGAGGATTTTTCGTTTGAGGTCGTTGGGAGAAGGCAAGGGACGACCCGGTTCAATCTGGCAAACAACAACAAACATCTTGTTTTTTTACAAAAGACTGATGACAGCTACACATTTCTTTGTAGCATAGAAACATCATGTATGAAACATATTTTGTATTAGGTTAGACCGTCATCTTCTTTTAGACACAACACAGATATAGAAACAGTAGACTGAACACAGGAGTGTGTGTGTGTGTGTTTATATGTGTGTGTGTATAGTGTGGTAAAACTTTAAGGACTCACAGGGAATCCCTCCAGAGGCTGTTTTAGTAGATAGTCTCCAAATATCTCCTCACAGTATCGAGCCATCTTATACTGCTGAGGTTTACTGGAAAAAACACACATCAAGTGCGGGTTAGTAAGAAAACACAATTCAGTGTGTGTTAGTAAGAACACACAATTCACTGTGTGTTAGTAAGAAAACACAATTCACTGTGTGTTAGTAAGAAAACACAATTCACTGTGTGTTAGTAAGAAAACACAATTCACTGTGTGTTAGTAAGAAAACACAATTCACTGTGTGTTAGTAAGAAAACACAATTCACTGTGTGTTAGTAAGAAAACACAATTCAGTCTGTGTTAGTAAGAAAACACAATTCAGTGTGTGTTAGTAAGAAAACACAATTCAGTGTGTGTTAGTAAGAAAACACAATTCAGTGTGTGTTAGTAAGAAAACACAATTCA
>JACXGJ010017859.1:0-10761 GCA_016801105.1 Esox niger
GGGTGTTGAAGTTCATGCAGTCCCCCTGGAGACAGCTGAGCTAGAGAGATACCAGGGTGTTGAAGTACATGCAGTCCCCCTGGAGACAGCTGAGTTAGAGATACCGGGGTGTTGAAGTACATGCAGTCCCCCTGGAGACAGCTGAGCTAGAGAGATACCAGGGTGTTGAAGTTCATGCAGTCCCCCTGGAGACAGCTGAGTTAGACAAGTGTTACAATCTGACACTAATTCTATTGCATAATTTATTTTCACTGTAAAGCACATTGAATTGCTTATTTGTATGAATTATGTTATATAAATAAACTTGCTTGCTTGCTAAGGTCCCGCCATATGTACCAGATTAGAAACACATTTCCCCTCAGATCATAGAAAGAAATCATTTGAACCAATCATGTGCTATCACAGCATCAAGATTGACTACTGGAGAACAACAAACACTGTGAACATAATGAAGAAAACCAAACAAAACTAACTTACTATAATATGGAATGCTTTTACAACCCCGTTTCACAAAAAAAATTGGATGCCTGAGGGAAAAGCTACCTCAAGTCCAGCTGGTGAAAAGTTTTTTTTCGTCTGGTGGAGATCGTTCACCACACTAAAAAGATACTATGTTGGATCTGTTCAAGGGGTTTGGAACTCTGAAGGTGCATTAGTGCATTATTCCTGAACCTATGTAACCAGGTGTCATGGGGACACTGGAATATTTTGATCCCGTATTCACTAAATTTGTAATGAGTTCTAAACCCACAAATTGTCAACTAGACCTGATTCCAACTAAATTACTCAAGGAGCTATTTTCGGTGCTAGGTCAGCCAATGTTGAAAATAATAAATTGATCCCTTTCCTCTGGATGTGTACCAAACTCACTAAAAATAGCTGAAATTAAGCCTCTTCAAAAAAAATCTAATCTGGATCAAGACACATTAAACAACACAACAGGCCAAAAAAATTGTTCCCAACATCTGAATGCCTTCTTGAAGACAAATAACGTTTATGAATTGCCCCAGTCCTGTTTCAGACACAATCATAGTACTGAGACTGCACTCATGAAGGTAACAAATGACCTTTTAATGCTATTGATCACTCCCTTCTCTTAGAAAGACTGGAAACTCATATTGGGCTACGTGGAAATGTTCTAACCTGGTTTAAAATGTATTTGTCTGAAAGATATCAGTTTGTTTGTGTGGATGGTATATCATCTGACAAATGAAACGTATGTTGAGGTGTTCCTCAAGGCTCTGGGCCCTTTATTGTTCTCACTATATATGCTGCCTCTTGGTGATGTAATCTGGAATCACAATATAAATTTTCACTGCTATGCTGATGTCACAGTTTTATATTTCGATGAAGCATGGAGAAACCCCCAAATTAGCTACTTAGGAAGCATGTGTTTCAGATATTAGGAAGTGGATGACAAAGAACTTCTTGCATTTAAAAAAAAAACAGAAATGCTCATTTTAGGACCCAAGAAACAAAGAGTTTTGTTGGCAGATCTCACTGTGAACCTTGATGGCTGCATGGTTGTATCCCAAAAAGTTGTAAGAAATGTTGGCGTTCCCCCTAACAGGCAGCCAGTGTAAAGAGGCTAGTACTGGAGTAATGTGTTCACATTTATTTGTTCTAGTTAGGATTCTAGCAGCCGTGTGCAGCACTAATTGAAGTTTATTTATTGATTTATCAGGGTAACCGGAAAAAAGAGCATTGCAGTAATCTAATCTTGAAGTAGCAAAAGCATGGATTCCTTTTTCTGCATCAGTTTGTGATAGAAAGTTTCAGATTTTTGCAATGTTTCAAATATGAAAACAAGCAACTCTTGAGATATATTTTATATGTTAATCAAAGGAGAGGTCAGGGTTGAGGTTAGGGCTGATTTTAAGTTTTTATTGTTAATCTATATATCAATACATGGACTTGCTCCTACATATCTCACTGAAATCATCCAGCCATACATACCTGCACGTAACCTTAGATCACAAGATCCAGGCCTTTTAACTGTACCTACATTTTCTAAACAAACAGCCGGAGGCAGGGCTTTCTCTCATAGAGCTCCACTACATTGGAATGACTAGAAATGCAGACTCAATGCAAACCTTCATGCGTCTACTAAAGACTCATCTCTTCAGCCTGGTCTATGATTAAGTGTAGTCTGGCCCAGGGGCGTGAAGGTGACCAGAAAGGCCTGATACTGTCCACCCTTGCTGTCTTGCCAGGTGTGCTCTCATCGCCAATGGGATTCCCTCCCTCCAATGCCATCCGGGGCCGGAGTCATTGGCTTGTTGTTGTCTCTCTGTTGTGCACTTGTGCAATTGGGCTGTGCTCTGCTGGCACTACTCGGCCCTCATTCAGAATTATTGCGGTTGGTGGGTGTCCCTTTGGTTGATGCTTGGCAATGTGGGTGGATTGATTTCCTGCCTGTTGGGCCCTGTCCGGGGCCTCCTCCGGATAGGGCCACAGCGTCACTGGACCCCCCTGTCTCAGTCCCAACGTCTTACGCTGCTATATTATTGTGCTGGTGGAGTAGGGTCAGTTCTCTTTCTCCACTATAAATCCCTGTAGATCTAAGGAATGCATTTTCAAAATTGTCCCTGTTTTCTGTTGTTTTAACCTTAGGACATGAAGTCTTGACCCACACCTGCGAAGTACCAGGTTTCACTCATTGCGGTTCCTCTCCAAGGTCCTCCTGGTTATTTTTCAGATCAAGACAATACCTGACGATTTCAGCTGTCTCTCTCCCCCCCGTCTGTCCCTGTCCATTTGGTTATGCCTCTGATCCGGACTAGGTTTAAATAGACTCTGGGCTTAGCCTACATGCATCAATTTACTATTACAACTTGGACTCTTAATAAGTTCACCCGGCTCACCCCTCTGAGCCTGGTTCCTCTCTAGGTTTCTTCATAGCGGAGTTTTCCCTAGCCACTGAAGTTCTACACTACTGTTGTTTGCTCCCTCGTGTTTAAGGCCAGGTGTTTTGTGAATGCACTTTGTTACAACTGCTGATGCTTTATAAAATAAATGTGATTGATTGATTTGATTGATAAGGGTTATTGCACCTGTTCAAGGTATTTAGAACTATGACGTTTCATTAGGATTATTTTCATTAAATATAACTTGTTTTTGTTAAGATTTTATTTTGTTTTATTAATTGTAAATTTTACTTAGATTTACTTTTACAACATTTTCCGATTTTACTTCATTTATTTCATATTTCAAATCGAAAGGGAGAGAACCTTTGAATCAGTAAGACAAAATACAGCAGTGAAATGCAACACCTGCGATGTGTTCACAGTCATTGTGAAAGACATCACAACATGGTCATCAGAACAGTAAGTGAAGAGAAAGGACTGTCCAGTTGTTAAACTACTTGAATGAGAGTTTTGCAGCCTTCAAGGAACTTACCTCACTTTGGCTGGATAACAATTACAATCCAAATTTGGCTTTTCTGAACAGCTTTATAAAGAATTGTTTTGGTTGCCTAAAAGCTAGGCAGTCTTGCAGATGTTTGCAGACATTTTCATAGCCTTAACACGTGCAAAGACAAGCCACAGACAGGTGAAGGTGCTGGGTGGGACATCAGGATCCAGTTCCACATCATTCAGACATTTGGCAAAAGTTCCCTGAGATGAATTGGGTTGTCTAATTGTGTGCACAAGGTACACGCTGCAGTGTTTGGACTCAAAAAGTGTTCTAAACAGTCTCTAACCAAAAAAGCAGGTAACATTTTCCCTTAACCCTAACTACTATGTATCAGCTGTATTTACCCCAGTATTACATTGTAATGACAATAGCATAACGATTTATATTATAGGTATTTACACTTGTGGAAAAACAAGAGGTAATTACAAAATATCTTTAAGATGCTATTACATGAGATTTTCATTTTACATCCTATGGGATGTTTGTAATTACCATTTGTTTTCCCACAAATGTAATAACATATACCCATAAATAATTACTCTATTGTAATTTCGATGTAATATCGGAAATGCAGTTGTTAATGTATTAACATAGCAGTTGTATTTACAAAACATAGTTATAAGTGTCAACTTAAGGGAAAGTGATACCAAAAAGCGTAATACAAGAATTGTTTATATAAAATAATTTTAGTTTCTGTACATTTCTGTCACGTCCCCGCCTCCGCCAGCATGCAGCAGAGGGCGCCCGCGCTCCAGTAACACAATGCGCCTGCGCTCCAGAAACCCAGTGCGCACCTAAACACACCTGTCACCAATCACCAACTCACACACCTGTCTCCAGTCACCTAATCACCAACCATTCAAGTACAGCTCCCTGCCATCTCACCCCTGCCAGATCAATGGTTCATGTTTACATGCCATATCTCGCGTTCTCTCGTTCCTCGACTTGCCTATCCGTGTTTCGACCCTTCGCCCGTTGTCGACCATCCGGCCTGACCCTAGCCTGTACTTCTGCTACTCGCCTGCATTCTGACCTCTCGCCTGTCCCCGACTACTCTGCCTGTTCCTCGACCGTACTTCTGCCACCGGCCCGTGTACCGACTCTCTGCCCGTCCCCGACTACTCTGTCTATCGTTCGTCTGCCCCTGCGGCGCCGTTACCGTAGACGCCTTACCTCCCGTCCCCGCACTCTCTACCTGCCCCTTTCCCACTTGCTCCCAGTCCGCGTTTGGATCCCCGCCTGTGCCTGTGACAGAATTGATCTGGCCACAATGGATCCAGCGGACCTGCATGCGGTACGTCGGGCTATCTCTGCCCAGGGCGCCGTCTTAGGCCAACACGAGTCGGCGTTCCAGGGGATTGTTAGTTCCCTGCAAGCCCTAACTGCTAGCGTCACAGCCCTTCAGGAACGGCTGAGCGCCCCGGCGACACCCGCTCCTACCCTGTTACCGACAATCCCTGAGCCTATACCGATGCACCCAGCGGATCGCGAGCCATGGGTTCCTACCCCTGAGAGGTACGACGGCGATCTAGGGCTGTGCCGTTCATTCCTCCTCCAGTGCGGTCACGTCTTTGCCCAGCAACCGAGAACCTATGCCACGGACAGCGCCAAGATTGCTTACCTGATCGGGCTGCTCCATGGACCCGCCCTGGAGTGGGCCTCTGCCCTTTGGGACCGCCAGGATCCGGCGATCCGGTCCTACCAAGCGTTCACGGAAGAGATGCGAAAGCTATTCGACCACCCGGTCCGGGGAAAAGATGTCTCAGCCAGGTTGTTCGCCCTGCGTCAGGGTAACCGTAGTGTTGCGGAATATACAATCGAGTTCCGTACTCTGGCCGCGGAGAGTGGGTGGAACAACGAGGCTCTGCAAGCCGCCTATATCAACGGGTTGGCCGAACACCTGAAAGACGACGTGATCTCGTACCCGGAACCGGAGGATCTTGACGGACTGATTGCGCTGACAGTCCCGATGGATAACCGTGCGTGAGAACGCAGGAGAGCGAGGAGATCAGAGTCCAAGCCGTCGCCGCCTCCTGTCGTCCCGCCTGTCCCGCCAGAATACAGAATTGCGCCTCCCAACCCTACACCGTCTAACCCTCGAGGGGCAGAGGGAGGCCTGAGAACCCCGGACGCCCCCGAACCAATGCAGGTGGGGCGATACCGACTGGATGGCGAGGAACGACAGCGCAGACGGAAGACGAACAGCTGCCTTTACTGTGGTCGTCCAGGCCATTTCATCGCCTCCTGTCCCCTGAAGAAGGGAAACGGACGGGCTCGTTAGTCCCTGGGGAAAGACTAGCGAGCCCAACCACTGACGTTTCCTGTCCCCGACATCCTTTCTTCGCTACCCTATTTCACAACGGCCAGCGACTGAAAATTCAAGCCCTCATCGATTCCGGGGCCGATGATAGCTTCTTGGATTCGTCGTTGGCTAAACAGCTGGGGCTGAACACAGAACCACTATCCGAGGCCGTTAACGCCATAGCCCTCGATGGTCGACGTCTGGCCAGGGTCACAGCTCGGACTTAACCGGTCCAACTGTCCATGTTTGGGAACCACACTGAAACCATCGGCCTGTTACTCACGAGCACCCCGCACATCCCGTTGGTCCTGGGATATCCGTGGCTGGTGAAGCACAATCCAGCTATTGACTGGACCGCGGGCAGGATCCTTAAGTGGAGTGCCGATTGTCACGCTGCCTGCCTGAAAGCGGCTTGCCCACCGCCAGCGCCTACCACTGACGCTGACTCTCTGCCACCTGACCTGACTGGCGTGCCCGCTGTTTATCATGACCTCGGGGAAGTGTTCTGTAAATGACGCGCACTCTCACTTCCCCCGCACAGACCGTACGACTGCGCAATTGAACTTCTCCCCGGTTCGTCGTTCCCCAAAGGGAGGCTATACAGTCTCTCCAAACCGGAGAGTGAGGCCATGGAGAAGTATATCAGGGAATCCTTGGATTCCGGCTGCATCCGCCCTTCCTCCTCTCCTCTGGCAGCGGGCTTCTTCTTCGTCGGCAAGAAGGATGGCTCCCTCCGCCCTTGCATCAATTACCGTGGTCTCAATAATATTACGATCAAGAACAAATACCCTCTCCCTTTGATGAACTCTGCTTTTGATTCTCTTCAGGGCGCTTCTGTTTTCACAAAGTTGGATCTCCGCAATGCTTACCATCTTTCGAATACCTGGTGATGCCGTTTGGCCTCACCAACGCACCAGCGGTTTTCCAAAGTTTTATCAATGACGTGCTGGGGGACATGATAGGCCGGTTCGCATTTGTCTACTTTGATGACATTCTTGTCTTCTCCAGAGACCTCTCCGAACACATCCAGCACGTTCGCCGAGTCCTCCAGCGCCTTCTCGAAAACCGCTTATATGTTAAAGCAGAGAAGTGCGATTTCCATGCTTCCACCGTTTCCTTCCTGGGGTATATAGTATCCAAAGGGCAAGTG
Organism: Esox niger; assembly: GCA_016801105.1. Taxonomy (NCBI): domain Eukaryota; kingdom Metazoa; phylum Chordata; class Actinopteri; order Esociformes; family Esocidae; genus Esox; species Esox niger. The sequence continues at coordinate 6,870 of JACXGJ010017859.1, forward strand.
CAAATGGACCAGTCCAAGGTGAAGGCAGTAGTCGACTGGCCGACCCCGGTCTCCCGGAAGGAGCTCCAGAAATTCCTGGGATTCGCTAACTTTTACAGACGGTTTATCCGTGACTACAGCCGGATAGCCGCACCACTGACGGCTCTTACGTCATGCGTAAAGCCGTTCGCCTGGACCCCAGCAGCTGAGGAAGCGTTCCGGGATCTCAAGACCCGTTTCACCTCTGCGCCTATTCTCTCTCAACCCGATCCTTCATGGCAATTTGTGGTCGAGGTTGACGCCTCGGATGTGGGGGTGGGGGCGGTGCTATCCCAGCGCGCAGGCGACGGCAAGCTCCATCCTTGCGCCTTCCTGTCTCGCCGGTTGTCGCAAGCAGAGGCCAACTATGACGTCGGTAATCGGGAGTTGTTGGCCGTCAAGCTGGCTCTAGAGGAGTGGCGACATTGGCTAGAGGGGGCAGAGCACCCTTCCTTGTGTGGACGGATCACCGCAACCTTGAATACATACGGTCAGCGAAACGCCTCAATCCCCGCCAGGCTCGATGGGCACTATTCTTTTCAAGGTTCAACTTCACGCTCACCTACCGACCCGGTTCTAAAAACAGGAAACCAGACGCCCTGTCCCGTTTATTCAAGAAAGAAGGGGAGCAATGCGCTCCACCAGACGAAATCCTCCCGAGGTAGTGCGTAATAGGCGCTGCGCTATGGAAAATCGAGGAGACAGTGAGAACAGCACTCCGCGATGACCCGGGCCCCGGAAATGAACCCCCCGGTCGTCTTTACATTCCCGAACCTGCTAGGTCGCAGGTGCTGGCCTGGTCCCATGCCTCCAAGCTTACCTGCCATCCCGGACTAGCTCGTACTATGGCCTTCCTCCGCAGACGATTCTGGTGGCCGTCCATGCACGACGACGCACAGGCCTACATCGCCGCCTGTCCCACATGTGCCCAGAACAAGTCCTCCAACCGACCCAGCTCCGGACTTCTGCGCCCATTATCCGTTCCTCGTCGTCCCTGGTCCCACTTGTCCCTGGATTTCGTGACTGGTCTGCCGTGCTCAGACGGCAACACGGTGGTCCTTACCGTCGTGGACCGTTTTAGCAACTATATCCGTTTCATTCCCTTACCCAAACTCCCCTCGGCTAAGGAGATGGCAGCGATCCTAGTCAGGGAGGTGTTCTGCATTTTCGGACTACCTCTCGATCTGGTCTCCGACCGTGGACCTCAGTTCACGTCCGCGGTTTGGAAATCCTTGTGCCGTGCAATCGGAGCCAACGTCAGCCTCTCCTCCGGTTTCCCTCCCCAGACCAACGGCCAGGCTGAGAGGGCCAATCAAACGCTTAGGTCCTCTCTCCGCTGCTTAGTATCCTCCTACCCCTCCACCTGGTCCGCCCAACTCCCGTGGGTCGAATATGCCCACAACACTCCTCCCACATCTGCAACTGGCTTGTCTCCTTTCCAGTGTCTGTTTGGCTACCAGCCTCCGCTGTTCCCTTCCCAGGAAAGAGAGTTGGCCGTGCCGTCCGTCCAGGCCCACATTCGACGGTGCCACCGGACCTGTCACCGCGCCAGGGCCTCGCTTCTCCGCTCCTCCGGGTCATGCAGCACTCAGGTTAACCGGCACCGGACGCCGGCCCCCGCGTACGCAGTAGGAGACCGGGTGTGGCTATCCACGAAAGACCTCCCTCTACGCACTGATTCCCGTAAGCTGTCCCCCAGGTTCATCGGCCCCTTCACCGTGGACAAGGTCATCAACCTCGCCGTCGTCCATCTCAAGCTTCCCTCCTCCCTTAAAGTACACCCTTCCTTCCACGTGTCCTGCATCAAGCCCGTCCGCCACAGCCCGCTCCTTCCTCCTCCTCATCGGCCTCCCCCGCCGCGTATCATAGATGGGGGTCCGGCGTACACGGTCCGGCGGATTGTGGACTCTCGCCGTCGGGGGCGTGGGTTCCAGTATTTGGTGGACTGGGTCGGCTACGGCCCGGAGGAGCGGTGCAGGATCTCCCGCAGCCAGATTCTGGATCCGTCCATGCTCCGGGCCTTCCATCGTCGGCGCCCTGGGGCCCCTGGGGGTCCGCCTGGATGCGTCCGTCGGGGGGGGGGGTACTGTCACGTCCCCGCCTCCGCCAGCACGCAGCAGAGGGCACCCGCGCTCCAGTAACACAATGCGCCTGCGCTCCAGAAACTCAGTGCGCATCTAAACACACCTGTCACCAATCACCTAATCACCAACCATTCAAGTACAGCTCCCTGCCATCTCACCCCTGCCAGATCAATGGTTCATGTTTACATGCCACATCACGCGTTCTCTCGTTCCTCGACTTCCCTATCCGTGTTTCGACCCTTCGCCCGTTCTCGACCATCCTGCTTGACCCTAGGCTGTACTTCTGTTACTCGCCGGTATTCTGACCTCTCGCCTGTTCCCGACTACTCTGCCTGTTCCCCGACCGTACTTCTGCCACCAGCCCGTGTACCGACTCTCTGCCCGTCCCTGACTACTCTGTCTATTGTTCGTCTGCCCCTGCGGCGCCGTTACCTTAGACGCCTTACCTCCCATCCCCGCACACTCTACCTGCCCCTTTCCCACTTGCTCCCAGTCCACGTTTGGATCCCCGCCGGTGCCCCTGACAATTTCAGAATGCCTCTTGCTCCTGCCATCAGTTCCAGTTCCATTCCAAAACATAATACTACCTCATTTCACAGATACAGTAAGTGGGTATGCCAGTTCCATTCCAAAACATACCACTACCTAATTTCACAGATGCAGTAAGTGGTTATTGTATCTGTTCCTTTTTTCTTTCTACACATTTGATGTCACCATTATGAACAGCTTAGTACAGTCTCTGTTTTATATTACTTCTTTCTTCAGAACTCTGTCTGGTCTTCTTGGTATATTTTAGACCATCCATTGTTTGTGGCTAACTAGTGTTTCTGCAAATTTTGCAGTTCAGCCTCTGTACTTTGATTGGTGCAGTCTTCTGTAAAGGTTAATGTCTGACAGATCGGAGTGTTCCTGATCTATCAAGAATCTTTTTGTTGTTTTGTTCTTCATTACGGTAAGCATTCTTTGGTGATGCAGTGTATAAGTCTTTCTTGGTCCAGTTTACCTGGGGAAGTGAGGGCACCAGAATGCACTGTGAGAAGACAAGCCGGTGTAGGTAATGTGATGCTCTGGGCAATGTTCTGCTGGGAACCCTGTGTTCAGGCATTCTTGTGCACTACCTAAATATGATTGCAGACCAGGTAAACCGCCTCATGCCTATGGCATTCCCTTATGACGGTGGCCTCTTTCAGCAGGAAAATGCAACCTGCCATACCTTGTTTAGAATGGTTTGAGAAACATGATGAAGAGTTCATGATGATGATGATGCTGCTGCTGCTGATGATGATGTTGCCCTGGCTTCCAAATTTGACATATCTCAATCCAATTGAGCAACTGGATGATGTGCTGGACCAACAGGTTTGATCCACGGTGGCTCCACCACTCAACTTACAGGACATAAAGGATCTACTAATAATGTCGGTACCAGATACCACAGGACACCTTCAGGGGTGTTGGTACCAGATATCACAGGACATCTTCAGAGGTGTTGGTACCAGATATCACAGGACATCTTCAGAGGTGTTGGTACCAGATATCACAGGACACCTTCAGGGGTGTTCGTACCAGACACCACAGGTCACCTTCTGCGGTGTTGGTACCAGATACCACAGGACACCTTCAGGGGTGTTGGTACCAGATATCACAGGACATCTTCAGAGGTGTTGGTACCAGATATCACAGGACATCTTCAGAGGTGTTGGTACCAGATATCACAGGACACCTTCAGGGGTGTTCGTACCAGACACCACAGGTCACCTTCTGCGGTGTTGGTACCAGATACCACAGGACAC
>JACXGJ010017861.1:0-10760 GCA_016801105.1 Esox niger
CATATCCCTAACCTTAAACATCATGCTATCCCTAACCTTGAACATCATCATACCCCTAAACTAAAACATCATCATATCCCTAACCTTAAACATCATGCTATCCCTAACCTTAAACATCATGCTATCCCTAACCTTAAACATCATCATACCCCTAAACTTAAACATCATCATATCCCTAACCTTAAACATCATGCTATCCCTAACCTTGAACATCATCATACCCCTAAACTAAAACATCATCATATCCCTAACCTTAAACATCATGCTATCCCTAACCTTGAACATCATCATACCCCTAATCTAAAACATCATCATATCCCTAACCTTAAACATCATGCTATCCCTAACCTTGAACATCATGCTATCCCTAACCTTAAACATCATCCTATCCCTAACTTTAAACGTGAAATCCTGTCAACTTAACCTGACATTTATTCAAAACATCACCTTAACCTTAGCAAGCGCTTCATTGTTTTGTTGATAGTGTGTTGATAGAACATCCATCTACCAATGAATGTATTGACTATACAAATAGAGTAAATAGTTTTCTATGTGTTTAAAAGAGCAGCAGGAGACTACAAATTTCTCCAAGACCAGCACATTGCAGATTTACTTTCATGCAGTTATTAAATACCCCAAATTGCAATTCAGCTTTATAATTATATTGCAGATTCCGCAAAATGTGTTGTGTTGTCGTTACAATGTATATTATTTAATTAAAGTGTTTTAATTAAGCTGCCATTTTTTAAGAACTCCAAACAGAAACATTTTTTCTTGACCTCACAGGTTCGCGAGCCAATACACGGCCCTGGTACGGCACAGAGTTCATGGCATACTTGTGCTGTTTTGACTTCGCTGACCTCCCTTGTTGGCTAAGTGTGTAAAGCCTCTTTCTGACAGTTGAGTCATACACTCCGACATTGTTGAGTGGCCTGTAGATCCCCTGATGTCACCTTGGAGTTCATTGAAACGTCTCTGAGCATCTTTCAATCACCTCTTGTGCTGAGTTTGGTGTTACGACCTGTCCTACTGTATGTAGATTTCCAATGATCTGGAATGTTCTACAGTGTAGATGGTCTTTCTCGGACCAATGGGCATAAACAATCTTTCCTTTGAGGACCTCAGATATAGGATGTGTTCAGACTGAACCAGACCATGTTTGTAATATTTACAGACGGCAGGGTCGTCCCTAGTAACTCTCTATCTTGGTTCTGATTAAAATTTTCACCATTTAATGTGATGTTAGAGGTATGGTAAGTATTTGTTCAATTGGATTTCTCTTCGCAAGGCCCATCTATCCTCTGGGGTCATTCTTCCAGATCTGTCAGTTGCTTTGGATTCAGTGAGCCATCCGACCCTACTCTTAACACTTTGACCCGTGCTCAACCCTTTGACCCTTCCTCAAACCATTTCCTGGGTGTAACAGTCTCAGGATTGCATCCTACCTGACAGGCCGTTTCTACCAGCTGACATGGAGAAGATCGGTATCTCACGGATACTGTTGCCCATCCTTCGAGTCTTTACCTCACACAGGAAGCAACACGGGCACTAATCCGGTCATCTCACGCCTGAATTACTGCGAATCACTGTTAGCAGGACTCCCAACATGTGACACCAACCCCCTGCAACCTACCCAGAATGCCTCGTCCCGCTTGGTGTTCCACCTTCCCAAGGACACACTGCACCCTTCACTCCCACCACTGGTTTCCAGTTGAAGCTAACAACCACTACATTATCTTGTTGTTTGTCTATGGAGCAGTGAGGGGAGCTTCTCTGTAACTCATTTGTTGGGTAGCAAATACAGTTCATATTTACTATTACTGAGTTGCACAGCTGTGTTTCCATCGAGCTTAAAATGTGCTCGTCAACTGTAAGTCGCTCTGGATAATGGCTTCAGTTAAATTCCAAAACTGTAAAACATGAAATACTGCCGGAATATACATTCATAAGACTGGCACAAACTCGTACAGTAAAAATACACTGTACACTATAAATATTACGATGCCTCCATAAATACGATCAGCCACAGAAACATTGTCCCCAACAGATTGTGACCCACTCTTCCAGATGACTGTATGATCTCGCTACCCGTGCCTGGTGTGTTTTTGACTTTTGAGAGGGGTTAATTCTGGCAGAGTCAGTGGACCAGATGCTGCTCGGTATCTGCTAAGCTGCCCTTCTGCACTTCCCAGCATCGCTCTATCATCGCGCAGGCCTGACGACGGACAACAACAAGGCAGCCAACAGGGCGGACATGACCGCGTGGCGCTAACGTCAGCAAAATCACAGTTTAGACGCAGGACTACACAGGGATTCAGATGCCCCGCCCACGCGACGCCCCGACCACGCGACGCCCCACCCACACAATATTTCAGGAAGGGGAACAGTTTTAAACATTCTGCCAACGTTGACGGTTATCACGCAGCCATACACTGAATATGCACGCGCAACTCTGTGGTGAACTGAAAGTTCACAGTCGCTTACAAATCACTTAAAACCTACGTCAATGGCGAGAGAGAGAAATAAAGAAAAAAAGAAGACAAAAAAAGAAACAACAGTGTTATTTTTAACATACTGTGCATTAAAAGAACATGTGATAGTTAATCTTTTAAAAGAATGGTTCACTAGAGGGATTTTGTACTTATTCAGCATTTGGAAGCACTTGAACCGGGAATCAGCACTGGAAATGGGAATCAGCACTGGAAATGGGAATCAGCACTGGAAATGGGAATCAGCACTGGAAATGGGAATCAGCACTGGAAATGGGAATGGTAAAAATGACTTTCATTATGCCCCCCTGTACGGTTATTGCAGGGGGTTCACATCCCGAACCTCACTGACAGGGCTGCAATCAGAAGGGTTCAGAACTTAAAGTTCCTCTGGGTTCATGTCATGGAGAAGAACTGGTGGTGGGGATGGTCTATACCACAAACACGAGCGCCCACACTACAACACCCCCATGGCTGAGCGACCCCATCCGTCTCAAATGTGATGCGCGGGATGTGTGACTATGCATGTTAGCCTGTGATCCCACGAGCGTTAGACAACAGCAGGGCCGGACAGTAGAGTTATGTACTAACAAATCCCAGTGAATTAGTACGCAACATGAGGTAACGTTTTCCGTTAATGGATTGGTGTTATGATATTTTAGTACGATATGTTGCCGTTCACCCGGTTAATTCATCCCTCACTCAGCATAAACAGGAAGTAATGGTTAGGGAGCCGCCTTCATGCATATTCACACTCTGTCTCCGGCGGCGATGAGAGGTTGTCACGGGAGATGTAACCACCCAGAACACGAGAACCATCCCTCTCACATCTCTTCTCTCTTCCTCTCCACTTCCCTCCATCCCCTCTGTCTCCTGTTAAATGGTATAACCCCCCCCCACCAATATTCTCAGTTTAATAAATATGAGGCCTTCAACTTCTTCCACTCCTTTTTCTTTTTAAACCCAGCGTCTGGATTAGGAAGTATTTTATCAGTGAACGGTTCCATTGTGTCTGCGACCGTTCAGACTGGGGGGGGGGTATTGCCCACCCAGTAGACATGCATGATTCTGGCCTTTTGCTTCTGGAGAAGGTGTCTCTGTGTCAATCCCACCACTGTCATGCAAATCACCTGTCTGATAATTCCTCCTGCCTGACCCCCAGCCCCCCAGCTGTGTGCGACAGAGAGACAGAGGGAGAGGTGTGTACGCTCTCACATCTACGTCTGAACACAGTCCTTTTCGTCTTTCAAGGCCTAGGAGGGCTCAGACCTTCCAGGTGATAAAATCACTCATTCTCAGGTTTTCCCTCTTTTTCGCCGCACCGCCCCTGACTGTACCGCTTTTGAAGAGAACGCCAGGAACGTATTATCACCAGTGTCAGCATTCATTTTACAGTCAACTGTAAGCACTAACCCTGTTGGGAGTCGTTGCTTAAATTCTTCCAGAGGTGTTTCATCCCAAACACTGTGCTGCTGATTTTATTTTCTGCTTAGCAGATAAAGGAAATTCCAGGAATCCAGAGTTCTAGACCATTTGCTACGCGGCTTCAATATCGCTTCCACCGATCCTGACAAGACTTGCCTGGTTCATTGGCTTGGGTCATGCTTCTGTTGCCCTTGTCCATCCGATTAGTGCAGTTACTGTCACCAACTGTGCCCAGTTACCAAGAGCGTTCATAGGAATTTGAAGACATTGGTTCCTAGCCTGAAGCCTGTAGGTAACTGAACAATGTTCTGATTTGAAACACACCAAAAAATACAATTTTATTAGTTTCATGCCCATCCTGTTAACGAAAATTGCCACACTGCATCTCTTTTCAGCAAGATACTTTAGCATTGAAGCATAATCTGAGCTGTGAAGTTCAAAGGTGTCTCTGCATTACTACACAACTCCAAAATGCAATTGGGTGAACCGCAAAACAATAAAGGAATGACTATATATCAGTGCAAATAAGGAGAAATGATTCTGAATGACAAGAAGCATTAGCGAGTCCATTCTCATGGATTGCATAACAATATCATTATCAGTCTCTGTTTTCTAAAACTGCATCCATCCATACAGCCTTGGGGATTCTGATGTATTTCTGCTGCCCTCGAAGGCCAGGCAAAATGACTCCGCTGCTAGTTAGAATTGATCGTGTTCCTGTAGTTGGAAGCGCCGCATCACCTTCTTATGATCAGCATTGTCTAAGTCAATGGTCACAAGTAGTGCAGAATTGGAATGGTCCAATAAAACTAGCTGTCTCAGTCAGATGAGAGTGAGTCTGATGTCCGTCTATCCCAATCAGATGGTTTATAGTATGGACGGTCGGTTCTGGGGGCTTTTTGGACGCTGAGACGAACGAGAAAGCTCCTGGGCTGTCAGCCAATTTGTCGAGCTAGCGGGGAAATCCCTTGTTAATCCGACACATCTGATTACATTTCGTTGCACTGAGGACTAACCACATCCCGCCCCCTCTGCAAAAGAAGTTCAGATGGTGTCTACATCTGTCAAATGGTATCTTCCCATTTTTCAGGATTTTATGGATGAGCTGAAATGCATCAGCTGAGTGCGACCTCTTTCTGCCAAGCTACCAGAGGAGATATATTCAACAGAGGTGGAAGGCAGATTAAGGCATGGTCTTGAATTCCAATTGTCGCTACTGTACATGGAATGGCTAAATTACGTTTGGGCTACGGCGGTCTTCATTGTCCACATATCCCAGGATGCATTGCTGCCCCTTGTGTGTAACATGGCAACATCCGTGATGGCCGGGAGCCACCATTCGCTGACCCTGTCTTTCCTCTGTCTATCAGTAAGGTCCGTCAGTCTGTTTCTTCTCAAGATTGGTGAACTTCGAAAAAGTTTTCCAACATAATGTGGTAAAAATAAAACAGACATTGCGTCCCCAGCCTGAAAGGGGAATTTTAAAATTTGCAAGGATTTTTCTTATTTAAATAAATTCCGTCTTATTTGAACCAGGTAGGGTTTGATTGCTTGGTTGTCATGGCTCCCAGTCTGGCTCATGGTCATGTTGGTTCACCTTATCTAGGCTGTTTTAGGAGAGCAGTTGCACTTGCTGGCCCCACTCACAAAATGCTGTGATGATGACATGATTTATGTCATTGGCCAGAAAATGACAGACTGTTGAATGTGTTCAGCTTTGGGCATGTTTTCTCATTCTCGTTTTCTCATTCAGGAAACAGTTGATTGATATCCTCCCCTCTCCTTTCCATGTCCGTTTCACAACCTCCACTTCTCTCCTCTGCTGGCTAAACGACGCGTTGCGATAATTAAAAAGCACCTGCATCCGCGCGAAGATCGGCGGTAGTGGGGCCAATTGTATTGTCATGGATCCGATCGGCGGAGCGCCAGCATTCTCACCCACTGGCAGACGCTGCGGTTGAAGCGCCTGTCTGGAAATCACGGACGCCGCATCATAAGAGCAGTGACCTTTCAGACGTGGCAACGAGTGAGTTCATCCTTCTCCACACCATCCCTTTTTTATCATCTTTTCTTTTTACACCTCCTTAACGCTCCTTCCTTTGCCCTCTGTGTTTGTGAAAATATATTAGGGTGAATGTTGTTGCGGACGTCTCAATATACGGTCGCGTTGAGCCACTCAGTCTGATGAAAAGGAAAGACATCATTGCATCTTAATAGGCCAGAGGTTTTCACTCTTCTCCTCTATACTTCCTGTTCTATTCTCTTCTCTGTTCCTTCTGTTCCATTGTCTTTTCCTGTATTCTTCCTGGTCTATTCTGACTTCAGCAAACACCCACCCACCCAAAAACATAATAACATTAAAGGCTCAGCTGTTAGTTCTATTGAGTTTTTGTCTGCCCACTGCTGAGGTAAATGGCAACATATCATCCGGTCCCTAGAAAGCGTATCCGGCCCCCTGCCCTCCATCTTGGTCCTTCATGACTCTAGGTCTAGCGAGTGGGCAGGTATGATCACCACTGAACCCTGCCACCCCAGTAACCCACTATACCAACAAAGAGTTACCCCGGTTAGCAAAGGGCAGATGGGCAATACAGCCCAACCAAGGCAAGGAAATCCAGCCACGTGAACAGTTTCTTTCTCCCTGTTCTGTGCTCCTTAACAAGCAGTTTTCCATCCCGCAGACACTAACAAGCACAATAATATTTGATTACAGTCCGCACGAACCATAACGTTTTGGTTTTTTGTTTCTATCTGCTAGTCAATTACACTCATCTGGTGTCTGAGATGAACTGTCCGTCGGACAGTTAAACACAGCCAAACCAAACTGCACCCAGACTCAGTTCAGTTCCTTGCATCTAAATACACTGTAAACATGTGCTTCTACAGGATATGAACTCGCAACCCACTGGGGTCAAGTTATCCAAAAGAGTTCAGTGCTATTGCCCCCCAAACCCCCATCGTCCCCCTGCTTTAAATGATATTCAACTGGACTTGGGGAAGGGATTGGGCATCGTAGCCTTTTGACCTCACGGGTAAATTTGTTTGTCACAGCCTATTTGAAACCAGCAGACATTTTCAGCATTTTGCTAGAGGATCCATATTTTGCAGAGACACTTATGCAGTGCAGGTTTGGATCTGACTCCTTCAACAGAAGTTCTCTCCACTATCGTTAACCTCATCCCTTTCCAATTAAACAACTAATAAAATATTTATTCATAAAAGAAAACATAAAACAAACGGAAATGTACATTTTGTTCATGTCAAGTCTACATTTCCACCACTTTGCCGTGTTTGATAAATGATCAGGAAGGAAACTGTCTTGGGACATATAAATTTACCATGAGGCCACTGCAATTAGATGTACTATTAGATGTACTAAAACCTATGCAATCGATAATGCACACAAGTGACTGCGGAGAAGATCGTCAGCTAAATAACATCAAGGTAATATTTAGAATGACGGCATCTGCCAGAGACTACCTTCACCGACTTTTAACTCAATGCCGGCATAATGACACTGGTGGTATTATGGTAAATGTCGCTGGCTGACCGCCCGCTCGTGGGTCATCGTTTGATATTTTCTCTGCTGATTCAAGAGGTGATTAGTCAAACTACGAGTGGAAGTTGCCCTTAAGCACAGACCTAGAATCAGTGTAACACACACACACACACAGACACAGACACAGACACACACACACACACACCGCCCAGTCCCCAACCACTCTGCTTGGAAGACTGATGCTCCAGACAGATAGATGATGTGCCACCCAGGGGCTCTATTTCTCCTAATCACATTGAGCTTGGGAGGGGAGGGACAAAGTGAGGCGAGGGGGAGCAGTGAGGAGGGACCGGGCCGGGGACAGAGGAGGGGGTAGGAGAGGGAGGGCCGGGGTGGAGAGGAGTAAGGGAGCAAAAAGGGAGTCTGAGAAAATGGCCCGGTGACGGAGTAGACCGAGCGGAGGGAGGAAATGGAGATCGGAGGAGGAGGCGAGGGAGAAGAGGAGGGAAATAGGGTATCAGGAGAGAAGGTAAGGGAGAGGAGGATGGAAGGAAGTGGAAATGAGGAGGAAAGGAAATCACTTCAAATCCAAACAATGATTCCACCAGACTGCAGAACGAGAGGGTGAGAGAGATAAATAGAGAGAGAGAGAGAGAGAGAGGGAGATAAAAACAGAGAGAGAGAGAGAGAGAGAGAACAAGGGTGTTAGGCAGTCTGACACATCCCTAATTACATTCGTTAATGAGTAAGAGAAAGTAGAGGAGAGGTGACATCAGATGAATGAAGTAGATACCAGTATAGAGGAGGAGAAAATCTGATGAACCAAAGGATAGAGAAGAGGCATGAAAATAGAGGCTGTTCTCTCAAACAGTCTCACGCGTACACGCAAAAACACATGCACGCGTACACGCAAAAACACACGCACGCGTACACGCAAAAACACACGCACACTGGACACGCACACTGGACACCTGTGACTAGGAGCACCCGAGTGTCTTTGAGTCCAACTGTGCTTTAATCTGGCCTGTCTACCTTTGAAGTGAAAATCTCTCTCACCTTCTCTCTCTTCCTCTTTCTCTCTTCCCTCTCTCCCTCCAGCTGCTTTCTGAAAACTACACAGACAGACGCACACACCGAAACACACAGACACACACCTGTTATCTCCGTGGATGAATGAGAACCCCTTCCACTTCTCATTCACACATTCAGTCCCATTGTTGCCAGTGCTTGGAATGACTTATTTTACAGCTATTTCAATTTAGGTTTTCAAAAGCAAAAATATATATAGAGTCCGCTGAGGAAATGACATCATATTTTTACATTTTAGTCATTTAGAAGACACTTATCTAGACTGAATTACAGTTGTATTTTGGGTTTGATATTTGGGTTTGTCCACGGGGCCATTATTCACTGTAGCCTATACATGGATTGAAACCATGCAACCGCTACAGCAAAAGCTGTACAGCAAGAACTTTAGCAATTTGTTGTATTGTGTTATTAAAAGTGCGGAAAATAGTGCCTTCCCCTAAGAGCAAGAAATACATATGGATAGATGGCATCTGTGGAGAAAAAAACTGACACGTTGACAGGAAAAATCTGCACAATTGAAAAGTTGAATTTATTTGCAAAAATAACAATATTCTCGGCGGGAAGGAAATGTCAACACATTTGCAATCAGCACCACTTAAGTGTTTTCTAGGAGGTATCCACTTGCAATGCAAATTTTGCTATAGCAATGGCACGGTTTCAGCTATCACCTAGAAGATGCCAGCAGAAGTTTGGACACATCTAATCAGTCAAGGGTATTTATTTATTTTTATTGTTATCCACATTGTATAATAACAGTGAAGACTGTACTACTAACAGGTTTGAAGGTTATTTACATTTTAGATTCTTCAAATATAGCCACACTTTGCCTTGATGACAGTTTAGCACAGCCTTAAAATCCTCTCAAACAGCTTTATGCAGTATTCACCTGGACTAGGGGTTCTCCTCTGGTCCATCTGCAGTCATTGTTTTAGGCAATAGCATCATTAGAAGACATCAATGCTCTCTGTGCTGAGCCTCTTGGTTGTCATTCGGTTAGAGTGAAGGAAACTTTTTTTAGGTAGCACAATTCTTTTAAAAGTGCTTTAAAAAAAGTGCTTTAAAAAGATGTAGAACAGAAAGGTTTAATTGTAGAATATTGGAATAGAAATAGATACATCATTTTTTAAATGAAAACAGAAACACATTTAAAAAAAAAAAAATATCATCAATTTAAAGCAAGGTTAAGAAGTTGTCTCAAGATCCCTTTAAAAAATGGGTTTCTATCTAATCCCTAGGATTTTCAGGTGGACTGTTCCAAAGGACAGGACTAAATTGGCAGAAGGAGGTTTTACCAAGTGTTTTGGGTCAAACCATTACATCACTCCCAGCTACTGAACTCTGTTGCTCCCTCAAAGTGATTGTTGTCTTCTCTGCTGATTCTCTCACGTGTCCTTGTTGTTTGAGCACTGCATTTTGAGGGATTGCCATTCCCAGGCACTGCCTGGGTGGTGTGTTGCAGCTTCCACTTTCTTATTATTGATCCAACTGTGCTCACTGAGATATCCAAACACATGGATATTATTTTGTACCATTTTCCTCCATGCATTTGTATTAATTTTTCTCTATCTGACACTTCTATAATTAGGTGCGATAATGAGAAATCCATCTTTCTCTCCCTCCGTCTCTCTCTCGCCCTCCCGCTCTGCAGGAGGGAGTCTGCAGGGATGTGGGTCTTTCAGAGGAATGTTGTGCACAGTTAAACTTGAGGACAGGGCTTGGGTTAAACATTTTAGGTCCGTTGTAATTTTAGTGCCTGCTTTTTTACGATTCATCAACTGGGGCCTATCAAGTTTTTTTACCCACCAAATATTCAATAAATGTTTTTAATTAAACACAGACACACAAAAGGCTTCTCCATATCTCGCCATGTAACTGTCTTCCACCACCCAATTGTTCTTTCTCCTCCACCTCTCTCTCTCTACCCCATCTCACTGTCCATCTCCACCTCCTCTCTCTCCCTTTACCCCATGTTTCTCTCCACCCACCTTTCTCTCCCTCTACTCCATCTCTCCATCACCACCTTTTTTCTACCGCATCATTCTCTTCATCTTCCTCCAAATCTTATTTTGCTTCTCCCCATCTCTCTGTCCAGGGGAGGTGTGTCCTGTTGGGTAACTGTTGCCGACCCCCATCTTTGCCCATGCAGTCACCATGGTAACTGGGTCAGATCCTCAGTATCCACGGTAGCGGTATGTGTGTGTGTGTGTGTGTCTGTGTGTACACATGTCTGTGGCTATGTATGCGCGTGTTTTTTTGTG